>DWPV01000807.1:0-24764 GCA_018251915.1 Urbanus proteus proteus | reverse complement strand
TCATAGCCCCACAGTAGGATTTTCTCCTGTGTCGTGGGTGCCATGGACAACACACAAGACAAGGACACACACCCAGAGCAAGAACGGAATTTTAAACTCATCATTCATATTTCCGCCTCGCTGGGAAACGAAGCCAGGACCCTCGGATTAGCGGTCTGGCGTGTTAACCATTGCGCTATCCGGGTCGTCAGATATCTATAAAGGTCCTATATATAATAGGTATCATCTGTCGAACATTGCATAGTTCGATATCCTTGTAAAATTACATAACCACCAATAACTAGCTCAGTAATCGTAAGCAAACAGCTGTAGCGAGGTGGATCGTCCGTGACGCCATCGCCATGACACTGATTGTGCTAAACACAAAAGCGTGTCGTATAGTTGTGCTGGTGCCAGCCCGTGAGCGTTCAGTCGACTTTTAAACTTTCGTCCAACAACGTACTCGATTTTCAGTGAGAACTGTTGAAATAATTAGTGGAAATTGTGTTTTCAGTGCTTTGCAATTTGAGGTTGGTGTCTTGATGGTACCAGCGATGCGAGTCCTGCGAAAGTGATCTGTCCAGCGATTTATATTCCAGCAGGTGTCATTCCGGTTTGTCATCAAATTAGTTGCGCCGTCGAATCATGAGAAATCTAAGAAATGCGTTAGTGCAATAGTGCCAAACATCCTGTATGAGATTAACAAGAAACGTTAATCTCATTCGGTACATTTAGCCAATATCACGGAATTATATTATCAACGTTACCTTTGTCTTTGTTGCGCATATTTCAGCATATATAAAAAACCGGTGTCACGTGTCTATGGTTGTTACGGTGATTACCGCACTAATGGCATTTGCCTGATAACAATGCAAAATACTTCAGCATGAATAATACGTATATGTTATATAGGATTACTTTGTAATATCTTTGTAAAATACTCAGTTATTTCATGTTGTAGTTATTTCATGATGTAAATTTTGTTGATGATACATTAAAAATTACAAAGTCAAGCCTATTGAATAATATCAAATGTTATCAGAAGCGAGAACGAGCATACAATGTAGTTTAACAAGCTAATAATTTCCGATATAATTAATTTGGAATTAATTATAATGTTACGACTGAGTTAGTATTTTGGCTAACAGCATAGCTGTTGATAATGAGAGTATTATCAGTTTGTAAGTATTGTATGAATAAAAATATAAATAAAGGTAGGTACCTACGTTGTTTTAAACAACATAATTATGTACCTATGTATATTCAGTTGATTTAGTATGTTTTTTTAACCAAACACCTATGGAAAAGACTAGAGTTTTAACCATATCGCAATATGTTTCGCAAAATTTATTACATGAGATATTCCTACGTATATCTATTTTCCTTTTGACCAATAATGTAAAAATATAATTATTATTTAGAACAACTTTGCTTATAGCACCATTGGAGACTAACAACATTGTTTATGTTAATTTGTAGATTAGATAGATAAGCTAATTTGTAGATTAATTTTATGCTTTAGAAGATTTTAGGTAATAAAACCGGAGATTATTTAGAAATTTTATCTTTATGTGCTCAATGATCCATTAGTTCCCAAGATGATATGTATTTTATAGGTCTTTGACTCGTTGCATGCGAATGGTGGGCGGTTGGCAAGCGTCCTCTCTCGAAATAAATTCCGTGCCGTCGTCGCTCGATACCAGCACTTTTAATATTGGACAAAATGGGCAATATGTAATTTGGAAACTTCTTGAATACGCGGCAAATGATCGAATGCGTACTCACCTATATACCTACTGTGTGCCTACTGTACCTACTGTGTACCATGTTTGCTTCGGATAACATTTATTTTGGGATTTCATCGATCGCGCTATGTTATTGAATTAGGATGCAAGCTCTTTGGAAGAATTAAATTGAAGTAGGTACTAGTATCAATTTGAGAAGTGAAGTAAAATTTAATGACCCTTTACTAGGCATCAAGAAGAAACTAACAAAGGCCAATGTCACTTTGGATAGGACAGTTGTTGCTTGTCTAAAATCGATGTGTCGCCGTTTTGGAATTAAGTTGTTTATGGAGTAGGTACTAGCGAATTAAAAAAAAATAGAAGGTTAGTACCTTCTATTTTAGCGAATACTACTAAGGCTACGTTAAAACATAATAAGATAGGGTGATCCGTGGACGAACTTTTTATTTTTCTTTTTTTATTTAGAGATTTCTAACGCTTTACATCTAATTGTTAACTATATAAATTTAATTTTTAATTGATTATGTTATCTTTGGAAATTTGTTCTTTGATTATTTATCTCTCACTTACATGTTTAGAAGAAATACTTGCCTCGTTTAAGTGTTACATTTTAAATATAAAATGACCTCGACAGTTTTCATCGTACCTACCGAGTTGAAACTTTTTAACCCAGTGATTCAGTGTTAGGGTTGAAGAAAAACTTCAGACTTAAAATTTCACATTTAAATTTATTCATAGCCGTTACCTCATATCTTTTTGTCACTAATCCTTGCGGCCTAAAGCTAAAGCTTATGTTCTAAAGTTTCAAAAAGTTTCTAAGGGCCAGCTGAGTCTTTCACGGTTCAACTCTGAAGGCGTATCACCATAATTATTTCTGTTTTATAATAACAGTGTTCCCTTAACACTGTTATTATAAAATTCTGTTGTGCCCTGAAAAGTGTGGTAGCTGGTAACGGTACTTGCTGGAGTATTATATTTAACGTCCTCAGAGAAGATTCTATGTATATGTTTTTGATTACATATCGATAGGTAACAGTGTCACTTAAATTTGATGTTGGCTCACGTAGTTTTGGAGCGATTACCATGCCGATCTTACACGCAAACCATTCCGAAGTCCATTCCTGGTGAGACAGATTCTCCTTCGGAGAGAGATTTCTTTGGTTATGCATTTCACACACGACGCAGGAATAATCCTAGAGGAAATGAGTGTAAAAATCATTACATAAAATTGTTTCGGTTGTCTTTGTTAATCAAAGTAGCAATCCAGTAACTCCTCGCTGGCATCCCTATTCTGCATGCCCTCAAGTCGCTCGGTTCCTCGCTTCTGGGTCAAGGTTCATATTTCCGTTTGCATTCTGCGTATTACAGTTCTAAAATCGTGTAGGTATCTTGTCTTATGTTAGAGTATTCAAGAATTTTGTGCCTGGATTTTAGGCTATCTCTTTGACTTCGAATGTTTTTCCGTGCCTTTACATTTCTCCACATTTTTGGTTGAAATGTCACGAATTATTTGCTGTTTTTATCGTATTGCTCTAAATGGAATTACGAAATATTTTTTATCTTTCGAGTAGGTAGGTACATTTCGCATTTCGAACATTTATAAAAGAGGTACCTAGCCAAAAAAAATTGCCACTTGCCGAAATTCTTTCTGGGAACTCTGAATTTTTGCTAACGTCATTTTTTGCTGCATAATGTTGTGTGCTAGGGTGCAATTTATAGTTAAAGACCGAACGGGGAGTGGCTACATCAAATTGTAATTGTACTTTATAATACCACTGGTTTACACTGAAATTGGAACAAGAATAAGACGGAGTTGCACAAGCCATAAACGGTTACTTGAGGATATACGATTGCAGTTACAAATAGGTAAAAACAATGTAGTATAATTCCTTCAATGTAAAATTATGTGTGGAAAAATATTGATGTGTGTTGATTTATACATCAGCTGTCAATATCATCAACACTGATTTATCTGATTGTTTTTCACCGATATCAGATAGGTATTAAAAATTTAAAAATATACCTGATAAAAACTAAATCCGGTTTCCTTATCAGAGAAATGCGCGCTGGCGTGATAGAAGGATAGTGTACCTATCTATGATACCTATGCTCAGAACACTGAGCTATGCAAACACATTAATCAAAGTGTAAAAATAAAAATCATTTTGTTTATGGTCAAGCAATTATTTTTCGATAAGATTGTATCTCTTTTATCATATTTTACTACACAAAGATTTATTTACGTATCCCATCATAATCATTTATGTTCAGTTAGAAAATCAATTCAGCATTAACAACAAAATTCAGCCACAATTCAATGAGACCTCTACATCGTAAAAACAAACATCAAAAAAATAAAGGATTACTTGTCTTATTTTATTTACAGCAAATACTTATTGTCTAATCTAAAATATAACAACTAAAATAGATATAGAATCCGAGAATACCTGTCTAATAATAACATAACACCGGACGTTATTCCGGTGTCTTCAGCGATATTTTTGAAGAATCTTTTTGTGTCCATTTCATCGGCCATTACAGTGATCGAACGTTCCATTTGTTGATTGCAAAACGATTTTGTTATTGTTGATTGACTTTCAGGAGACTCACTTTTGATAGCCGCCGACGGCGACCATTTCAGTGAACCGCATCTTTTTATAAATAGTTTACATGTTTCCGTCGAGAGCAGACTTATTAAAGTATTTTAATCAGACCAGTGACTAAATTTAGCAAGGTTACTTTGAAAGACCAATAACATTTCTGTTTGCTCACCTTCGCGTGCCACTTTGCAACTTCTTTGTTCAAAACATTTTGTCCTTAAAAAACAGTCTTTTTATTATGAAAGCAGTGGACTGTAATGAAAACTTTAAAATTGTGGAAATAACTGCAGTGAAAGGATGTTTATTTATCTAGTTTTATTTTCAAATTATCATTTTTCCGGGAAAGGGAAAGGTTTCAAGTAGTTAGAGTCAGAAATCGCTGAATAGTTTGACATGATCTAGGAAGACTATGTATCGTGTAGAGCAACGCATGTAGAGCACAAAATCATCGTAAGTATAATAATTCAGTTGTTAGTCACTCGGATATTCTTGTCATTGTTGTTTACTACGAGAATTGTAAGTAGGAAGGAATTGGTTAGGCATTAAATTCTTGGCAGCTTCATCATAGTGCGTGGTCTCCGCGTGTTAGGCCAATGGTGAAACGACTGTCACTGACCTCCCTTACAGTGAAAATAGGTATATTATACTCGTGTGAAGTAGCAGTGATCAATCATTGAAGTATGTCTGTATTATCAACAAATTCCATTGACTTATCAACTCTTAAATCTGCTGATATTACGATTCATACCTTTGCAGGGGGAACTCGCATCGATTGTTGCACTTAATAAACTAAATTCCAAATTGCACAGCACTGTCCTTAAATAACAATTTAATAGTAATGTATGAATTTGACGAATCTATTTTCTATATGTGAATTGTGTGTGGATCAAGATGTCAATAAGAGGCGTGCCGGACGGTTCCCGATCTCCTCGCATTATTACTGATTCGTTTTTTGATGATGAAGGTAAGTTAGTATTGTTTTAAAACATTATATAGAATGCTCCCATGCTTATGAATATAAATCATGTTAAGTATCCAAATTTCCAGTTTGGTTCATTATTGTAAAATGTGCTAATGTGATATTTCAATAATACTAGTTCGCGAGTTAGTATTCGAAGTGAATAAACATTTACTTTAAATACAAACTCCGCAGCGTTGCAGGTAATTGTGTTCAGGTCACTGATGACACGAACATGATTCATCCATGGTATTATTTCTGTTGTTGATTGAGATGAAAATTTTCCTCAACAATTATCTGCCGTCATTGGTAAAGTGGAACTAGATTTCTGACATCAGCAAAGATTCTGCGAGCAAAGATTTCATGTATGTCTACACGTTTTAAAGCTCTGCAATTAGCAAAAGTGTAAACTTGTGTTCATAAGGTTTTTTCTTTTTTTTAAGTTCGATCCATACGTAATAGTAGGTACTTTTTCATTGGCAACACGAATCCGCGATGGAAAACGAAATTGAAAAAAGGTCATTGCATTATGTAGATTGTACCTGCAATAGAAATAAATTGACGCAGATGGAAATATTTTCTAGCCTTGGTCCAAAAATGGAGCATGTGTAGGGTCCGCTTGTTGCAAATCCTGGTTTTAAAGTTTAGAACTATGTATATGGACTAATTGGTCTAGATTGATTTATATATTGTAATAACACTCAACTGCTTGTGCTAATTCAATTCTGGATAATTAACTAAAAAGGCTCTTGGGACATCTATCGCTCCGATATGCAGCATCATCATTTTAGGTAAATCAACTAACGAAACTAAATTTAATTTGGATGAATTTTGTTCTTTTAAGAGAGTGGAAATTTTATTAATTTCTGTAGTAAAATGAATCGATATAACTTCCGTGGATTGAAGTGTAGTCTTGCTATTTTGGCATGCTTTTTTATTGTAAGTCTGTACTGTTTTTTGGCTAGTCGACTAAATATTACGAAAAAAAAAATGAAAAGAATTTATAATAGAAGTATTCAAAATTACAAGTAAAAAAAAGAACAAAAAATCTCCTTCGAGCCGGATTTGAACCAGCGACCTATGGATATCAACGTATTAACCTCTACAGTCCACCGCTCTACCAACTGAGCTATCGAAGGCACATGTGTATTTCTTGAATTTTTCCACTCACCAACGCGGTATAAAGCAAATACGTACTTTCACAATGTTTACCGTGGCTGCATGTGGTTCCTACGTGGCTGCAGCTGCGTGACGTGCATACTGTTCTTTTTAAATTACAAAAGACGCATTTAGACGAATTATAGTACGGCATTGTACAAAGTAGTAAACTAGCTGATCCCCGCGGTTACCTGCGTTTAAAAAGTAAAAAGGAATACATACTAGCATTTAAACATAACTGTCACCCCGTTTTCCCGCGAAGGCGGGCTCAAGCGCGTAGAGCGCACGCTTATGGATTTTTCAAAAATTAAAGAAGCTTATGTTACGCCTTAGACATTCAGTTATCTTTCAGTGAAAGTCTCGTCAAAATCGGTCCAGCCGTTTAGAAGATTACTTCAGCCAATCAGACAAAAAGACAGGCCGTCAACAATATTTTTAATTGCATTTTTGTTTTAGGTATCGTGTATACTTTCGTATGCATTGAATAAAAAGTTGTTTTGAAATCACAAAGAGACACTTCAATTTTATCTATTTGTAGAGATTGTAGAGACATCAGTACATTGGATAATTATGCAACTGGTGACATAAACCGTTTCTTTACTACATAGTTTATATTGTGTATAATAAATACTATGAAATGGGAAGTTAATTAAGTTACATAGTTTAATCACATTCTTTATGTTTGTAAATGAGTGGTCATATCACTCTGATACGGTGTTATTTGTAACTACTCATTAATTCGTTATAATTATCTAGCCATGTTACTTTGTCGGTTAACTGAATTTAATTTATGTTTTTAATTTATGTGTTAGAATATCTTAAAGCTTTGACATCTTTAATTGAAAATTAAGAAGGTTTTAAATATGGCTCTACGTGTGCTGTATAAAGATAGAAGCCTGTTTAAGAAACTTCTGGTGATTTTGTCTTTTTTTCTCCTGTACAAAATTTAGGCACACAGATATGTTTTTTTTTATTGTATGTGCGTATTAAGAATTTACTATCACTTGTTTAAACGAGTGGAGGAAAACATAACTAAGAAACCGAAGTTAAACAGATCTTTTCAAAATGCTCTCAAAGGTGTTAATCTGTCAAATCATTTGGTCAATGCGATGGACTACAGCCTAAAATTTCTGAATCCCACTCACGCTGAGAGGAGATCCTCAGAGATCATTTCTTTGTTTAACTTTTAAAACAGGTTGACGACGATGAGCTTGTTATATTGTTTCTGAAATACTTTCAAACACAGATAGTTTTCAATTCATCACTTCAATAGAGTTACGAGATCTCAGCTCCGAACGCTTCGGAAGTATCAGCGCTCGGATTACTTCTGCTCTAATAACTTCATACATAACTCCATGTCTATACGTTATTGTGCTTTAAGAAGTAATGAGCCTAGAAATATATTATTTGATTTATTTCCAGTATACCTATCTAAAGTTTACGAAGCAAAATAAGGCTGAGAAGCAATTATTTGTATGTTATACGTATTATATTGGTTAAATATTGATATACGTTATAGGTTCACTGTTTCAAAATTCGTAAAAGAGATGTGTTGAATAAATATCGGAAATAAAAGGTTAGAAGTCACCTATTTCTAGATTTTCTAGTGTGAACAGTGAAGTATGTTTCGAGAGAAGATTGTAAATGTCAGCCATCGTATGAGTGGGAACATCTTTGTTCTGGGGCTCAGTATTAACTTATTTCTGTAGGGACCTAAGTTTGGTAAACCAGTACTTGGAAGGGAATTAATTGATATTAGTATTCGTATAAATAACCGCAAGTAACATCTCGTATCTTTGTTTACATTAGCCGTCGGGCGGACTCGGGCAGCGTGGCGTGTGACGTGTGGCGCGTGGTAACTGGTTACCATAACCATGCAAAAATCCTCGGGTGTGTCAAACCAGACAGTTAGTCCGCGAACGGCAGCCGCGCTCGACGGCCGGCCGTGAACTACCCAACGTTCCAATCGCGTCGCGTGGCACGATAAATTCCAAATTCAATCGTAATTTTTACTTTTTTTAAAACGTCCCACGACACTGTGACATAGAATCTCATACATCCATTACCTTTATTTTTAAACGAGTTCAACTTATTGCGTTTAGAATTCACTTAACATACTTTGTTTTGATGTAGTGCAACTTAACAGCTGTTTCCTTGGTGTGTTACGATTCGTAATGTTTAATGTTGACGGATTCATACATTCCTGTTATAATGGATGTGCTATTCACTAATTAAAGTTTAATCATATAGGTAGCTAGCTTTCTATATACTTTAGGAAGTTTTCAAAGTTCTTACGCTTTTTTTAAATGAAGTTTGCAATATCCACTTTGGATACAATACCTTTGGATGTTTGTTAAACTCATACCTATTATTAAAGCTACATTATTAATTAAATTTGTGTGTTTTTAAATACGTTTCATTTTGTTATGCCATTACAATTATTCGAGTCATTGTAAAAATGTATGATGTTATAAAAATGGGAATGATATTAATTTACCACTCAAGATACTTAAAAAAATCATATTAAATTATTACCGATAAAATGGGTACTACTGTAATTATTTAGCACTTATTATCAAAAATATTAATACAATAGGAAAATTTAAAAATAGAATTAATCATGTCAATGTATAGCTATGATCAGCAGTGTGTGCGGTGACCTCTTATCACGTTTAACCCTGCGGCACTGGAATAACAAAATATTGCGTCACAGAACACGAAATTAGCACGTTCTGTTTTAAACGAAATCCGCAATTGATTTTGTAATGGAATATTTTCGGATGTTAAGTATCGCTTTACACATTTTTAAACACATTCTTACAAACTTAAATGAAGTTAGTTGATACATTTTGAATTATTTTATATATTTTTTATGTAAAATTTTCATAAATAGGCACAGCTTTATATTAGACTTACGGAACTTAGCTGTATTATACTTCTAGGTATTCCCTCATTCAGAGTTTATCGCGCTTTCGAAGGTTATAAAACCAAATGGAATGGTTATCAGAATAATATGAATATTTATATTATTAAAAGTATGATATCGTGCTGTAGTCAAAATTTTACATCCACAAGATTATTTATTAAATTCAATCTACAGGAGGTATAAAATATTCATGAGCCCGTAATGTTTATTATAATACCTACTTATATCGGATACATACGGGTTTTTGCATAACTCGGAAGATAATGAGGAAAGCATTGCAAAACGTTCTAAGCCTCCAAAGTTCGAAGAGTTAGTTCAGATTTTTTATTTTGTTCTGATAGTCCCGAAGGAATACATTATGATAGAAATATTTTATTTTTATTTTTATCATTATTATAGTATAAGCACGCATAGTGTTGGTTTAAATATGATTGAGATATAGTTTAAATTTGTATTGCATATTTATGTCTCATTAAGTTTTTTTTATACCTTAAAGCGAAAATTTCTAGCATACATAACTACATATGTATGTGCTACGTAGCAACTCGATTGTTAAATATTCGGAATCCTGTGATACATGTTCCCATATGTTGCTTGCTGAGGCTGTCATCATGACATAGATAAACAAATCAACATCACATTATTCAAGGCACACCTCACAACCATTGTGATGTGGATTATGGCTCAATGGTCTACGCTCTAGAAGGCATGTTCCGATATACCATACCGTAAATAAAACCGGTTTCATATATATCATAGGATATCGTTACACTAGTAAATAAGCTTTTTCTAAATTTTCTAACTTTGAAATATATATTTTACAACGAATAGTAAAATTACTCGTATTTTTTAAGTCTAGTAGATTCATCTTTATAACCGACTTCTTATTTGGTGTTGACAACATTAACTAATAACCCAACCATAGCTCAACAATGAGTATGAAACCGAATTAGTTTTTCATATCTGCATGACGACAAGATATCGGCAACGTAACCATCTTTAAATGAAACTGAGAACGACTAGTCTATGTTGTAGGAAATATCCGCCGCCTTATCCGATAATATCAAGGCTGGTCAGTGTAGTTTGTCCTAGCAAACAGATAAATAAAGTAGGTACCTAACCTCTGTATGTCTAGTGAGTTTACATTAGCATCTAAAAATAGGTCCTATGTGTAGTTCTAGAAAGCTACCTTTTGTCCACATCTAAGTTTGTTTGCTAGGACTGTTTTTGTGGGCGATTGTTATGAGAGAAAGTTACTTATTACCCGTAGTCATCATGCTTAGCGTGAATGTTCCGTCTAAACTGGTTTAGTAAAACTAAAATTAAACAAAACAGACAAAATTTTAAAAATACTTTGATGTTTTATATTTCTAAGTTAAATAAAAAAATGGCATTTAATCACTACATAGTATAAAACAAAGTAGCTTTCCCCTGTTTATCCTTATGTATGTTTAGATCTTTAAAACTATGCAACGGAATTTGATTTGGTTTTTTATATATAGATAGTGTGATAGATAGTGTGATTCAAGAGGAAGGTTTATATGTAATTTAATGCGAGCGAAGACGCGGGCAAAAGCTAGTTTTTAAATAAAAGATAGAAACGTGACATTATTTATGTGGTTTGGGTGGATGTCTTTACGCTCGCATATATTATTCATAGAAAGTAACAGTAGTAGTAGTTTTGGACACATTAATAAGTGAGTCTCCCACAAAACAATAAATACAGATTTATTATTCTGTACAGTCTGTACACTCTCCAACGGTCAGTAGGTTAGGCAAACCGTGCATTTATACATTTTGTACAATGCTTCGTCGCCGCAAACTTAGCCAAAACATTAAGCGCCTCGCGATCCTTGCTTTAAAACACGATTTGAACTGGTATGCAATTATTATTTAATAAAAACTGCGGTACTATTTTTCTATGTCACATCGCACATATTGCCCTAATAAAGACACACTAAGGTATTTTACCATTTCATTTTAATACCACCCTTCTTTTTTTCTTTTTCTAAGTACCATTTTTCTTTTTCTAAGTTTAAGAAATAAAATATTTAAAGGGAGTTTTGTACTTAGTGAAAATATTGTGTACAATTTGTAAGATGTTAAGTAAGCACATGTGCAACGTACCTAATTCATTCGCAAAATTTTTTATAGGTATATCCGTTTTGTAATAGCAGAGTTAATTATACAAAAAGTCGTTTAGACTGGAATTACCGGACACGCCAGGCTGAAATTCAGCGCTCTAACACGCCACCACAATAAAGTACTCGTACACATCTTGACAAAGCAATAAGTATTCTAACAATAGATTAATTTATTTTCAATCAATTTTTGCTATGTTATTATTTCCTACTATAAAAAAATAAAAGGTGCTTAGACCGAAAAAAAAGAACATAACGAAACGTTGCGTTTAAGGACAACTTACTTTCCTTAAGTGGCTAAAAGCAATGGTGAATTATAAAATGTCGGCAGGTTTCCACATTTTATGTGATTTGGAGTAATTATTTTATATACCCATAGCCACGTCATTAAGCACTTAAAATTGTTCAACAAAGTAACGAGTCATCCGAGATTCTTCTTCGTACTGATCGCAATCTGAATCATTTGCATTTGTATGCGTAATTTGTAACAAGCGGTAGTTATGCAAATCGGAAAGTTTTGTATGCTTCAATGTTGTTTGAAATAATTTGTTTATTTTTTTGATAGTAGGAAAATTAATACGATTGAAGTATCGTCATAAGTATAATATTCTTATATACGAATAAAAAGGCATTTTCGTGGTTTGAAAAACGTGGTTCTACATTAATTTTTGTCAGTTATTTCTGTATTAAAACAAAAGTTTGAACAATGTCTGTACTTATAATTTCTGATGAGATTCTGTTCGTCACAGTGTCACGCGTAATACACGTCATGCGTTTCGTGTTGCTGATAAACTATCTGTAACACTTAAAAGGTTATTTCGGAGATGTCGATAACTGGTTGCTGAGTGCTGCATAGATAACGCATGTGATGCCGGCTCCACCCGTTGGTCCCATTGTTGGCTCCAATACTTTAAGGCCAACGTGTGGTACTTGAAATACGGCTACGAACGTTCGCCCGAACGTTGGACTTACGTAATTGGGGCCAGCGTTGGCCCGAACGTTATGAATCCAACGTGTAGATCTGGAAAATAGCTTAGGCACCAACTTTGGGGCGTTCGTTCGTCGTATATTCTGGATCCACACGTTGGACGCATGGCGTTCTGGCCAATATTGGTACCGACGTGTGGAGCTGGCCGTATAGTGCATTAAACGTATTACCTACCACTTATACTCTCTGTCTTAGGAGTGAAAAGGTGGACCTAATTATCAATCATAGTTCTAAGTTTAAAACCCAGCTTGTCTACGTGTAAACCAAATTAACCAACGCTCGTTGCGCTTCGTGGAGTACATGTACGCTGGACATCAGGCTACAGATGAAGGTGTGACGTGAACACGATGTACAGCTTCGACAAGGACCTCTGGCACGTCCGGGCACGTGTGCAGTCCGAGACGCAGGAGGACAAGCCCGAACCACGTAATTATTTTAATTCATAACCTTTTTTTACAGATTTCTTTGTCTTATGCCCGCGCCGTGGCAAAATTCATAGCCACTATTAAACATTTAGGGATTTTTAATGATAAAAACATCAACAAAAGAAAAAAGGGTTAAGAAGTATTTAGTAGATTATTAATAATTAATCCTATGAAATTTTACGACAGACATTTTTTATAAAATGTTTGCCGTTGCTAAGGAGTATTCCTTTGGCTCTCAGCCAGCTGATCAGCCAATGCCAGTAATTTTATAGAGGAGAGCAATGACTTTCGTAGGATAAGTAGGACTATTATTTCCGCCATTACTGTATTTCCATATCCCTATGCTATTGCGGTACATAGACAACATAAGAGGTGGGAATTAATCTGCTATACGCTACGTAGTAGCGTGACAACAAATGAGATTAAGATTCAATTATGATTAAGATAGTACGTAGACTAGGTCTGTAGACAATTTGATCGAACTCTACGATCTACTACTATGTGGTTTGAGCTCAGATAAATAAAGTTTGAGCAACATTTATTTTTTAAAGGGCACATCCTTTTGGTATCACTTAATAAAATTGAATATTTTTTAAAAGTTAAACTGATTTTATCGAAAAACAACTATAAGGTACACAGTAAAACCTGCTCGGAAATTAAAATATCGCAGTGAAATTAATGAATGCGTTTAAGAGCTACGATACCCAGACAGACAGACATCGGCGTCAAAGTTAGGTTAGTAACCCTGGGAGCTCAGGGTGGCGGTAGAAAAATCTGAAATAGGTGCATGCTTAATATAAAAATATCCTAAAGAATAATTTCGCAATTAAGTAGACAGATTTTCCCATAAACAACCAAGTTATTACAACTTGTTGCGTTATCACTCCATTATGTCTGAAGTATGGCGTTGTTTATGGCTGTAAAGAGTACAAAAGCGGCCAGGACTCATCCGTAATCGTAATCCTGGCAAGCACCCAATTGTAAGGATCAGACGCATTGCGTATTATGCCAAACACACTGCGTACAAATACCATACCTATTGGCCTTCACTCGATACTGTATAACGTGCCTTGAAATTACGTTTTCTGAGTATTGATGGCGTCAAATCTAATGAAATTTGTTGTTTAAAAGCTGAAAGCTGAAATAATAAATATATTTTGTAGATTCCTACGCTGTTTCGTAATTGGAACAATTAACGAATAAAATCGTTAAGTGAGTTTAAATAACATTGTATGGTTCTCATAAAGTTGAGGCTTTAACATTCGTTTGGGGATTACCGTCTAAGTATAGGTATACAGGAATACAAGTTTTGTAAAGCTGTATTGGACCTTTATATCACATGATTCACATTTTAATACATAAGTTTTCAATAAATTGATAGATAGGTACTATAGAGGGATTAGCAATGAAACATTTTTTATATGTAACTTGATATGCAACTGATAAAATTCAAATTCAAGTTCTATTCAGATTGATTCTTATAACTGTGATTTCAGAGAAGTTAGCTATGACGATTCGTATAGGTACTATGACAATGGTGGTGGATTTAAGAACAGTCGTAGTAGAGCGTTGGCGGTGCATATAGGGTTGCCAGGCCAGATAAAACCGGCCATAGTTAGGCTTTTTGATAGCGTGTCCGGCTAAATTGAATCGTGTCCGACTTATCCGGCTTTTGTTAGACTTTTCAAATAGTAAGGCATGAACCCCCTTATTAGAAAACGTGGACTAGCGATAGTTTCGGTTTTAAACAAAGGTTTAACGCATTTTTTTATTACAAACGCTAGTTTGACACTTTGATCCGGTTAGGTCTTGGTACTTTTGTTTAAACCCACCTGTTACATAATTTAAAATTTAGCCCATGGTTTATGTAAGCGACAATTGTCAATTTCAAGGACATTGTAAAATGTCGTTCCTTTACAAACCAAACCTTGTTACAAGATTTTGAAAGTAAAAAAATAAATTATAATATTTATACTAATAATAAAAGAGGTAAAAACTATTTGAAAGTTTCCTGAATAATAAATTTTCATTTCAGAATGTGTGATATTTTGCACGAAAATCATACATTTTATAACATTCACGAAACGGCACGTCACTCTCAATCATTAGGGAAGTGTCTGAAAATTTTTCGTTCACTGACCTACGAGTATGGACATGTAGTCTAAGTTTCTTTTTAATTTTGTATTAGTGTCCGGGTTTAACTTTGGTACTTTAGTTAGCCGCAGACCACGAGGTGTAGGTTTAAAACTGGATTTGACAACTACTTTGTAAGGGGTTTAAGACAAGATTTTAATGGCGACCCGTGTGGCGGAGCAGTCCGAGCCAGACAGATATCTGAATGATAAATTTAAATTTCCGTTCTGGATTTAGGTGGGGATATGAATGTAATATGTGTGTTTTTTAAGTTTTAGTCCATAATTAGCGACATTATTTTCGCCGTTATGTCGACATGGCAGCCCTGGGAGCACAATTAGTGGCTCCAATCGATCCTAATGGCCAGCGCCCGGCCCTGACCTCCACGCTGTAAACAATCGTTATTACTTATTACTGAAATTATTACTACTCAAATGTTTAACAGGAACTAATGGAATAAAAGTTAATGTTAAGTACTCATACTTAATTTGAAAATGAAGAGCTTGAATGACCAGTGACAGTAGAAGAAATCACGCGATGCATTGGTAACTCCTTTGCCTCTGGTTGCAAATGTCTATAGGCGTCTGTGATTGCATTCCATCAGGTAGCCCGTCTATCATTAGTTTTAAATTGTATAAAAATCGTGGTAATCCGGCAGTGATAGTACAAGTACCTATGGTTTTACCGGGACTGTACCAGCGCCACATCTATTGCTAGCGTGAAGCAGTTCTTGCGTTTGACATGGGCGGCAGTGACCACTTACCATCACATGCACTGCATCCTCGTTTACAAAATGAAGTAGCATTTTGTATTATTGAGCATTAAAGATGTAATCGATTATTGATAGACACATTCTCGAAATATATGATTCACCGAATGTTTACTGATCAGCGGAATGTCTCGTCTCTTCGTAATATCTCGTGTTTTTAGAGGATGCTTGATAAAGACGCATAATCAATCATATAAAATATCTTATATGATGTTTACTTTTTATCAAGTTATGTTTCATGTAGAGTTCCAACATTCATCTCCAGGCTCCAATGCTTCATTATCAGATCATATCAGAGACAAAGTTTCATTGTGATACGATTTGATTAGGTACATTTTTGTTATTTAGTTTATATATTTACAAGTCAAGCTTAAATAAAGCGCATAAAATTGAAAAAGGGGCATTGAATAGGTACCCAAACGGGAACTTCGTGTGTCATAAATTAGGCCACACGTGTACAAGTTTACAAACATAGCGTCCATTAGGTTTCGATACTTTGGACAGGTCACCTTGTGCAAATTGAGAACTGTCAACAATTTTAACATTTATATTTTCATATAGAACGGATAAATTATACTCTCTAATTTATTCTACTTACTTGGTACACGTTCTAAATCGACTTCTTAAAGGTGCCCTTTAATTTTTTTCCGGTTTTATCGCTTGTGGTCATTTTACAACAGGTCACGTGTCTTTATTTATTAAAAGAAAGTCACACATTGATGCAATACACGGCCAGACCCATGAAAGATAGAGACAACAGGTAGTGGCATAGGAGGCGATTAGTAAGGGAATTACTGTAGCCATACAATCAGAAATCACAGAAATCAGTACCTACTCGTATTCTTACTACTAAAACACCTGCATTTTTATCGGTTTCCTGTTGCCAACAATTAACGAGGCATGTTTACGAAGTTATACAAAATCTTTACTACCCGAAACAATAAAATTTACGCGTCTTGATGACTGGCAATCACTGAAGTTAAGTATGCTAAGCTGACTATACTGGTAGTCGCTTCGATTCGCCCACGCACCACTTCCACCAACGAAATAAATCAAAAGTGGAACATTCGATCTCAGATAAATAATTATTTATCTGAGCATTCGATGCACAAATTGCAGTTGTGTGATTCAATGCTGTGCTAGATTTGTGTATTTTGTTAATGTGTTTAGATGTGATAACTAATTAATAGTATTTTCACCACGTTATGACAGATTATGCAATATTTATTTTTTCTTAACGTACATTGTTATGCAATAATGTAACGACACATCTGCGACTCTAATCAGCACGATTTACATAGCAAGTTTATAGTGTGTATAATAATGTTTGTTAGGAACTCCATATTTTTAGTTTGGATGTACGTATGCTAGCAACACTTAGTCCGTTGCTGGCGTTAATTACAAGGATGTTTCATGATGATTATGACCCGTCGGTATACCCATTAAAACATAAACCTTTTGTGGGAACGGGAAGGCGAAAGTATATTTTTTTTTGTTTTTTTTTTTTAACGCGTTTTTACGTTCTTTATTTCATTTAAAAATATTATTCTTAGAAATGTTTGAAAGAATTGAGACAATGTAAAAATATCGTCTAGTTAAAACTAGAAATTGGAATTGTAAAATATTTAACTATTGTATATTTTGAAAATTAAACAATCTAAGAGTTGAATCCATCTTTGCAGGCAGTGAGAGTCCTACCAGCGCAGTTGGGGCGGAGACGCCGCGGGAGCTTCCGAATGAGCTATCTGCTCCTTATGAGGTCCCGCAATTCCCCATCGAGCAGATTGAGAAGAAGCTGCTGATACAACGGCAACTTAATGTCAAGTAAGTTACTGCTTACAACTGCAAAATATTAGAAAAGCTAATGCATAATTATTCATCCCTACTGAAGGTAGTACTGCGTGGGTTTTATTTTATTGATAATCCAACGGTAATCATTTTATGAGATTACTTCATATTATGAAATGGATAAAACCTATTAGAAATAGCATGGATAAAAAATAACTGCGTGCTTGATAGATATGACCTAAGGGAACATCGATATTGGATTTATTGGCCTTTTTACTCTGAATTTTTAACATTTTCTGATGTCTAGAGTGCGCTGGATAGTTACTGTTATTATATATTGTGATGGTACCTATTGTGAACCCAAGAGCAAATGCGACTCAGAATTATGGCCGCTAGGGAAATTTCATTTTAAATGTATACTAGCGATGTTAATGTGACTGATTGAGAGATTAAATATTTATGCACAGTTTGGCACTGTACCTATATGCACCAGCTACTTTAAGCTCGTTTCGTCTAAAAAGTTCATTCGTAGGTTTATATTTAACGTTTATCATCTTTAGCCTAGTAACAAATTAATAATCTATCGTGTTTGATGAAACATTGAGTAATATTGAAAAATGCAATATCAACCCACCACTTCGTTACATTCAGTAGAAAATTGCTTGATATTTCTATAAACCAGTAGGAGGTAGATGGCGCCCTAGTCAAGCGAAATTAGGTATAGTCGTCGGTGTCCACGTTGATAGCCGATATTATTAGTTGTCAGTAATTGGATCAACCTTGGCGCGGCAACCCTTACCACGGGGGATGCTCGTGCCGCCATTCGTAATGTGATTGCATTTCCGAACGCACCTCCAGGCTGAACACGCGTTGATCGTTGCCTGTAAATCATTTTTGGCGCGAACGTGTGACTTGTATTTTTTTTTCGTTAATCTGTAGTTAAAAATATTAATATGTTCGGGAGCAAAATTGAGTGTAAGAAATGGACAGATACGAGAAATAATACGTAAGTATATTACTTATTAATTGGATTGTAGATTTTAATTGGTCATATGTATAATCGAGATTAGATAATGTATGTTACGCTTTGCGGAAATAATAAAGGAAAAGAACAATGACAAAATTAAACTTAATTAATAAGATAAACTTGTTATCTGCTTAATAAAATTAAATGGGACGATAGGTCTGGTCAGTTAGGGTTACTAGTTTGATTCCCGATTAAAAGTAAATGATGAAGTTTGGTTGGGCATCGGTGATTATAACAGTCTTGATGTCTTAAGTCCTTTAATAGGTAAGTACAGCAAATTCTAGTGGGTATAATAAGTTCTAGTGACTCCGAAGATTATCTAGACCGTGCCTAGACCGGACTGAAATAAATACCTATTAGAGGAAGTTTAATGGTTGCAAAGTGGTTAAACGATCACATTGAAGGTGGTAGAACCATTTGTGGCGTTACTCAGGAGGCACCACCGCCATAACATATTTATGCCCAATATTTTTATGCTTTGAGCGGTATGGAAGATATACATAGATACCGCGGCCTTCCAATTAAGTATTTTGGGGTTGCTCTTTATCTTTGACCAACCTTAGATTAAACTCAAACTTTCAGGGGTTAATTACACATGTCCATGGGCTGCAGTAGCCACTTACCAGCAGATGAGCTGTATGCTCGTTTGCTTCCTCTATTTTATATGAAAACAGTAGATCAGCAGCGCAGAGCAGCAGTTAACTAGAAGTCAACATTCTCGTAAACACTCGTATTTAGATATAACTAACTACCTATTTATAAAACTACCTGTCCTAAGTTGAATAAAAATAATATTTAAACCATTTATGCAACGAACTAAATAAAATAAAATTCTAGATATAAATAAATATTCTCCCATGATCTGTTATAGAAGGTACAAAGCGCGTAACTTTAGCCTGCGGGCGTGGGCGGGCGGTATTCGCTGAAACTGGCGTACTCCGTGAAATTTAATAGCTTACATATATGATATCAGAACACGAGGCTTTGAGCTTCGTAATCATTTTTATAGCGTTATATTATTATTGTATTTTCTTTTTATAAGTTACGGAGCTCATTTTTTATTAACATTTATTTATTCGTATAACATGGGCATCGTGTTAAATAAAGTTGCCAAAGAACATGTTAAGTGTGGTTAATGATATACTCGTACAAAATCTCAAAAATAAATTTCTATGTAATAATGTGTTTTTTAAGATTAAGTTAATAAAATTTGATATTTATCTTTAATTATTTGGAAAATAGTTTTTAATTCATTGATATAATTATCGAATTATAATCATCGCGGGTTAATATTATTATACTTTACTCTTACAAATATTTTGTTTAATCTTTAAATTAACCAATCCTCGTTAGTTTCAAGCAATTCCCAGTTGCGGAGGGAAACCTTTAGCAGTTGGACATAAAATTGTCAGTACTAAACTAACTCACATTTACTACTATCACCTAAACTGTTTTAAAAATGATGGTCCAAGTTGTTTCCATGCATACCTATTGAATTGAATTTCGCCGGCTTGCACACTTCGGAACGTTTCACCCGCCCACGTCTAGACTACGCCGTAGAAAGTAGGCGCATACTTCATACACCTACACTAGTAAATGAATTTTAAGTAGATTTAAGGTTACTTAAAAGATTAGCTTACTACACCGTATGCGGAATAGATACTATACATTTTATTATTAACATGTAATAAAACATGTTTTCTCAAATAAAAATGTTTTTATGAAAGAAGTAAAAAACAATGCATATACCTCTAATTAAAATGAAGTAATACTATGCCGTAAGAGATTATTAAGCAATCACCAATCTGCACAGCGGATTACTACGATAAAATTCCTCTTTCTAGCGTGTCACCAAAGGGGATGGGTAGCCGTATTCGTGATTCGAATGAAGTCTGTTTGCAGTAACCAACCTGTAAAATTTGTTACGGTCGATCGGCCGCCTTCGGTTATAGCTTCTTGATGTTAAGGAAACCGAACGCGCCCTGTTCGGTTACACCGAATGTGGATGAGGCATTCAGTGAACGACTTAATTTAACTGCGCCATTACACATTGGATTTGTGCCGCTTGGCATCGCTAACAAACCCTGTCTGGAAAGGCAATACATCCATAATGTGGTTACCTTCGTTTCTAGGGAAGGCCTAGTATAGTAGGTACGAGGAGCACAGCATTCCTGCTTTCTGGCACTCTGTTAAAAATAACTTCATTGGCTCGATATTGTACAAATACTTTCCATAGATTATGACTTAAATATAAAATGAACAACAATGAAGAATATTACAAGACAATAGATACAGCGCAGCAAAACAATAGAGGCTTCTTAGAAAAAGCTTTTACATAGATAGGTCAGTTTGCTCTTGTATTGGTTTCATATAATTTATAGAGTAATAATTTTTTTAAGTATATAGAAAATTTTGAATAATATTTGCAATGTTTTGAACTAGCTTATGTTATTAAGCAATTCTAGGGATAGCTTTGTGGTAAAAACTCCAGTCATGAATTGATCTTCCAAGATGTCAATTCAATACATCTCAAGAATCTCATGTTTAGTTGAAATAAATAATAACATATATGCCTACACTTGCTTTAAGGTAAGTAGATAAATAACGTAACGATGTTGCTACAACATTTAATGAAAGGAAAAATTACAAGACCCCTACAAACTAAGGTTATCTGAAAATGCGATAAATGTAACCTTTTAAAAAGAATTACTTAAGATATGTAACTATTACAATTGAATGAATAAAGTTAATGCCACACCGATACCAATACGATAATACGCAAACACTTGTATAACTGTAATAAATTAAAAAGGATCAGTAAACGAGAATAAAAACAAAGACTACCAATTTCTGTATCTATAGACTTTCATTATTACACCCCAATAGGTCTTAAGGCAATAATTTTATTGATGAAAAACATTTGGTACTTTATTATCTTCAATTAAACGCGATATATATTAGTACTAAAATATTGCATCGATAATAATTTGTGGTAGAATTTTGCTTGTCCATAAAATGATAGCGTTCATCATTTTATCTCTATGCGATTGACGTCATTGTGTAGTTAATTACTGTACGTGCAAATATGAGTAGCGTTCAAGTGGCTGCCGAAATTACTGTTTCAATATTGTTTTGGTAGCCATATTCATTTGTTAACTTTTTACGAATGCAAATATTCCTTATAAAAGGCGCTAAAAATATCTGAAGGTTGTTGTTGTATCGTTGTATCAGGGTTATCTATAAACAAAAGTTAGACAAAAAAAAGTACAGCTTAGTGGTATTTTCTTTTATGACGATGATAATGTATGACGATCTAGGGTAACTGCATAACTATTCGCGTTACGTAGTATCTAACGTTACTTAATAGGGTAAATTATGTTACCTACAGCCTACGAGGCACGCAATTCTATTTTGACTTGAACTTAATTTTAGAATTAGGGCAATATTTTTCCGAGAGAAATAGCAACTTGGTACTTGCAGGGTACCTTGAGGGCATAGATGTGTTAAGTATGGTTTTCAACTTAGATTTTGTGAGAAGTCCTTTTTTCCTAAAACACATTACTGCTGGTATGTAGGTATATCTTTAGTTTTTGACACATTCGATGGTGCATTCCACTTGATGATAAGTAAGTGGCAGCGCCACGCCATTCTGCTTTGTAACAGTATTTATTAGTAGAGTTCTGTTTTCTTTATATCGTTATCATTTTATTTATATAAATCCCCGCGGTTTCATCCGCGTTAAAAAAGTAAAAAGGAATACATATCTAAAAATAGATAACATAGCGCGCGCTAATGCATTTGTCAAAAATTAACGTAACCTATATTACGCCTTAGACCTTCAGCTATCTTCCAGTGAAAGTCCCATCGAAATCGGTCCACCCGTTAAGAAGATTAGCTCAGACAAACAGACAGACAGACAAAAAATAATAATTGCATTTTCGTTATAGGTATCGTGTATACTTTCATGTACATTAAGTAAGATATTGTTATTTTGAAATCACAAACAGACACGTCAATTTTATTTATTTGTATAGATATATCGAGATCGGTAAACTATTTCAGCGTTATCCGTTCCCCAGGGCAGCAGAATGCGGTCAGTCCGCGCGGTCGTACGCGGGCAGCGAGGCGGGCGGCGCGGCGGCCGTGTTCGAGGAGGCGGCGCGGCTGCGCGGCGACGACGACGAGCTGGACGTCGTGTTGCCGCACTTCCAGCGGGTTGCTATCAGCGGAGAGGATACTTCGGGGGTAAGGAGTAATGTCTCATGGAGCAAATTAAATTTTCTTTCTGCACTCATAGCCCCATAGTAGGATTTTCTCCTGTGTCGTGGGTGCCATGGACACACACACGAATACACAAACATCCAGACCCAGAACAGAAATATAAATTCATAATTAAATTCATCATTTAGATTTCTGTCTGGCCGGGAATTGAACCCGGGACCCATTGCGCGTCAGACCGGTATGGTAACCGTCCCGCCACGCGGGTCGTCAGACAAACAATGACAACATTTCAGATGTTATTCGCCTAGTTTTGGGACATTTAGCCATCGGTACTAGTTGCTATCGTAGAAAATTGTTTTTGTCGGCGGTCTAATGTGTACCTGAAGATCATGTGACGGCAAACCAAGAATTTGATGAGTAAGTGACGCAATTAACTCGTTCGTTTCTCGTTCCTTCAAGAATTCGAATATTGAAGAAATGATCTAGGTAAGGTTAGGTAACAACATAACAATGTAATATATTGCGACATAATTCAAGTTTATTCTAAACATTCGTTTTCATTATTACTTTACCTTTCTTGAGTTACTCACATAAAACGTTTGTATCCTTTTCTCCGTCAGGTACCACTAGAAGACTTGCAACAGGCCTCATCATACCTAGTCCAGGCGTTGCAAATCCGCAAGCGCTACATGGAGATGTCGAGCCAGAGCTTCGCCAACATCACGGCGCGGTTCGTGCGCAGCATGGACGCTGACGCCACTGGCAACCACACCCCAAGTGCCAAAGCTACTAAGGATATTGCTGGTGAGGAAATTTAATAAATACCAGCTTTCTGATGGCAAATGGTCACTGCTGTCCAAGAATGAGGAATCTTCTAAATATGTCCTGTCTCTTGAAAGACATAGGTTGTGGGCTAAGAGATTTTTTATCCAAATCAGTTGATGATAAGATCCCAGAGGCTATTCTGGGATCTCATCTCAGCCGAATCCTTATGGGGTCTTTATGGTGCAAATCGTTCATAGTCCTCATACACCTCATAATCAACTTTCTTTCTGAGATTCACATAAACAAAATTTTTAGTCTCAACGCTCTCGTTACTGAATATCATTGATCCAGACTTTAAATAGAACAGGATTCAAGAATCATTGACCAGGCTTCCACATTTTATTCATTTTCTTTTAGCGGATGAATTTTCATGTCTTTACCTACTCACACATAAATCTTCGCGTTCCAAAACAAATCAATCTTTCTTTTAGCGGATAAAATTCATGTCTTTACTTACTCACACATCGTCGCGTGCCAAGACCAATCAACTTTTGCCGTCAGTCCATTAAAGACATTTCTCCCACCCCCAGACCACATAGTCCACCCGCCGTTCCGCGACAAGGACCCGTGGGAGGGCCCGACGCCCGCCGCGGCGGGATACTCCATCCGCTCGGACAGCGGCGTGTTCAACCTGTACCGCGGCGGCGCGCGCCTGCCCTACGCCTACATCACGCTGCAGCAGTACATCCAGGACAAGAACACCATGTGCAGCATGATCGCTGACGGACCGCTGTGAGTTCCGCTATTGTCTATGCTTTTTCGTATACAGGGTGATGTTTTATGTGAAATGGATGGGAAATCCAGACTATAAGGATAAGTTAAAATGCGCAAAGGAACCACGAGGCCGATTTTGATAAAAACTAATTCAAAATCACGCAAACTAGTAGAGCAACTTTTACTCTTAAGTAGTCTGATATCATGTAAAATAATCTTTTTTGTTGATCATCGTTAATTGATAAAATCAATGTTTCCTTAGCAAATCGTTCTGCTACCGGCGGCTGAGCTACCTGTCGTCCAAGTTCCAGCTGCACGTGCTGCTCAACGAGCTGCGCGAGCTGGCCTCACAAAAGGCGGTCCCGCA
>DWPV01000806.1:0-24776 GCA_018251915.1 Urbanus proteus proteus | reverse complement strand
CCATCTTTTCTTCAGCAGTTACGCAAAACGTAAACAGTTTTTGAATGCGCAGGGCTTATCTATGGTATAAATCTTTGGATTTTCCTCATTTTTATGCACGGTTACCTTTCGAGGGTCGAGTTTGTCATAATATTCGGTTAAGTGGCTCGTTACGCCAAACATTGAGCACGCAAACCGCGATTCTTAAAATTGAGTGACTGCTCAAGTCGAGCTCGAGACGCGAAGATGGATTCCATTTCGGTAATTGAGAATTATGGTTGCGGCCACAGAGATACGATCTAGTAGAAATGGCATTGGATTTGAAGTGCTTTTGGGCCCTGTACAAATGATACACCACAAATGTATTAATAGAATGTGATACATGTACAGAAGAGAATATATTGCAAATATTAAAATGTGTATATTTACAATGCATATATTTATTGTGTGTATGTAAATGTAACATGGAATGACAATCAATTTATTATTGTTTATATCTACTGACTATGCGTATGTACATACTACAAATTTGAAAATATTCATTTCATGAAACGAGATACTTAATCTAATTACGGTTTCGGCGTATTTTGTACGTACGGTTGAAATCACGTCTAGTTTTATGCCATTTCTACGAAATATGATATGCTGCGGTTAAAAGCAATGCGGCTGGTCGGCTCTCAAAGAGGATTCTATTCAGAGACCATTCTAGAGTTTAGGTAAATTTAGTGGAGAACCTTTACAAATCTATTTTTAGCAATTTTTGCAAAATATTTTTAATTATTGGCAAACAGGTTTTTATTTATAATCTAGAAACTTCTTAGCCTTGATCATCAAATAACCCATTGCTATCCTACTAATTAACTTATTTTCTTTCATAGTGAGAAATATAAGGCAAGGCCCGCCACGCTTGCAGTATGATTGGAGTTAGACATTACACATCTATGAAAACTTCAGCTAATTTTGGCATCAGTATTTTATCAAATACAGGCATTAACTGCCCTTACACAACAGCAATAAAAGCATTTATACTACAAATATAATATAATAATAAAAGTAGAACGTGTTATTTACTCGAGACGGGCTGTTTTGTTAATAAAATGAAATCGTTACAATATTGTCAATATTAATTGCTTTCAAGACAAAAATATTTTTATTGTGAGGAATGGAATTTTGTGGTAAAATTTCGTCAGCATTCAGAAATCGTGAATAGCAACAATCAACGTTACTAGTGTTCATATCAATAAACCTCGAGTTTAGTTCAAAGCATAACTTCTGCAACCCCTATTTCTGGGTATATCCCAATGCGCAAAAACTTTTATTGATTCTGTCGACAATTCCCGCGAGATGGCGTGGGTGTGTAAACAAAGGGTTTCGTTAGTAAAACTAATGCTTACTTTCTCAATGTTTTGCTGTTTGTAGCCGGAGGTTAAGTTCTCATTGAGTGGGCATTGTAATGGTTACCTACTATTGGGTACTGTGTTATCGGCCTTACTTTTATTATGATCCTTCTTTTAATGTAAAGAAATAATAATAAAACTATTAACAATAAAAAAAACCTGACTGCTTAAAACCCGTTTTTTCAGTTTTCAGGCGCTACATTTAAATTATAGAGTCTATGTCATTATGACAATTGAGGCAAAATCAACGACACCTCGTATGTTAAAATCCGTCAAGACGTTTGGCTGTAGGGCGTGCCATAAAAATGGATATACGTACATACGCTCGAAAAACATTACCCTTCTTCTGACGTAGTTCGTAGTAACCTTCTGACAAATAAATCAAGTGATTACAGTAAGTACTTTAATGTAAGTACATAGTAGGGTGCAAGTAGAGTGATAACTGAAGGTAAGCAGTTCTTGCTGAGTATGGCCTCATGTAATCATTTTATTGTATCTGAAGGTTATATCTCCTAAAAAAGACCTAAAAATAAATATAATAAGCAAATTCGACTTCAATTCAAAATTTCTCTCTATAAAGTTATCATCATAACACTAAGAATTTTACTAGTTTACGAACAAAAATAAAATAATACTTACATAAGTAAGTATAAAATGATACGCTAAAATAACTACACTGCAGGTACGTTTTATGGCTGAAGCTTTGCATACTTTATTTATCACTATTTAATAACATACTTAAATATAATATTTGAAATAGACGGCTAAGGCGACTCATGCAAACCTAGGGTAAAATAATTCAGATATATCATGAGTTTATGGATATTTTTTAGTTAAAAATGATAATTATTCTAAGCGGTGTGTTAGGTTTGCATAGAGATGTTATAGGAATTGCTACAAAGCTTTTAGAGGTTTTATACAAAACAGAGTTGCATACGAGAATGAGGTCCTTGATAATAAATAAATACTTTAGCTTTAGCAAACAATCCCGAAATATGATTGGAGACCTATCCTAATGATCCTTAAAAATACTTCATGAGCACATCGCAAAATTGAAGAAAGGGTAATTAGTATGGTGCGACAGTAGTTAGAGAAAAACTTCCTCCTGAGGTATTCCCGGAGCGCTACGACATGGGGCCCCACTTGAAAGGTACTAAAAGAGCTCTCGTTCAAAACCGGCGATGCATTAGCAATTCCTCTGGTGTTGCAAATATCCATGGGCGATGGTGACTACTTTCCATCAGGTAGCCCGTCTCCCTTCGGTCCCCTCCCTCGGGTTAAGCATAAAAAACAATGAAGACTAACATATTGAAATCTTTTATAATACTTAGTTCACTGCTTCTTTGACGAGAGCTTAAAAATTCTTAATGCTACCTTTTATCAACTTTTATTTGAAATCTTCATAAAGAAATAAAAGCTTAGTAGGATTCCATTTTCCCATTTCGAGCAAATTTAATGCTTTCATGTAACATATTATTTTTAGACGCAGAATATTCCAGATTCGACGCTTCAATTGTTTCTAGAATAAAGACAGTTATTTGGCTTCTCTGAGTTAACGGAAAACTAAAATATAAACGTAAATGTCTTTTTGAAGTGTAGTAATTTTTCCTTACTAAATGTATTGTTTTTAACACGCTTTTTGAATAGTAGGTACTACCTTATTCCCGCGGTTCTATCTATGTTACAAATCCGTTAACGATGAATTGAAATACATGAAGAATGAAAATACATAAAAATATAGTAAAAGAACATAATATTTTCTTTAACTATATTTTTATGTATCTTCATTCTTCATGTATAATATAATATTATATGATATAATATAAAATAAGTATTGTAAAATATAGTTAAAGAACATAATATTTTCTTTAACTATATTGACATCTGCAAAGATTTATAATGATGTTTTTAAAGTCATTATTTTTAATTGAGAAAAAACAAAAGCGTGTTATTGACCCTGGTCCTCTGGTCACGATACCCTTGCTTGTCAGACTATGGAGATCACTGCGACTATTCGACCATCCACCATATACTTAGTATCAGATGAACATAAAAACACTTTGTTACATTTGCGACATATTAAAAATATTATTATTATAAAGCAATCAAGCGTATAATTTGCTCTTTGCTTTTACAGTTAAATTGGCACAAAGTAAATGCGAATCATACTCCAAACAAAACCATCAAAAATTAACATTCGACAAAGGAATAATTGTTATTCAACATACGTAGCTCCGTTCATTCAGGCGTAAGTTCGGAAATGAGCAATTGTTTTCTGTAAAAATGAATAAATTTTATTATTATGGGTATTTTTACTTTTGTAAAACATAAAAGACATTGTAAGGATGCCAATAGTTAATTGAGTCAAATATAGCGTTGATTGTTAGGTACATGTTTTGATATAAAAGACAAACTTTTTTTACGTTACTCAGAAATATCCATTCTGATATAGATTAAGCAACTTCTAAGCCTAAGATAATATATTATAAACTACATAGTCATTACATTTATTTAGCCCTCAATCAATTATTAACCCTCTACCAATGTATTACATTTTGTTTTCGAATTTTAATACACAAACCAGTAAAAACTTTTACTTTTCGGTGTTTTGATAAAATGTACATTCATACTAATCACTTGATATATCTAACTTAATTATAGGTACTCATAGTAGATATATGTTTTATACGATGTAAGTAGCATACAGCCTACCTGATTGTAAGTGGCCACTGCCACCCATGAACATCTGTAATCCAGATAAGACCGCAATCCTACCTGAGGTCGGCCAGAAATGCTATACCCCAGAAGATTGTGTTGAATCGCCTCGAAACAGTATGTTTTTCTTATATCAGAACATAGCAGCTCCGAATAGTGCTTTTAAGTCAGAGATAGGTTGGTACTAAAGAAAGCAAGATTTTTTGGTGACGGTTCCGCCTTATTTAACTCAAATTTCTGCCACCTTTTAATCTTCTCTTAAAGTTACGATAAATATAAAACGAGTAAAACCTGAGCGTATAACTAGAAATAATACAAAGTACGCAAATAAAGCGTTTTAGGGCACTTAAAAATTAACGGAGATATTTTTCACGCACAAACATAGGCTCATGAAAGGAGCGCCATTAAGGACGTTAAGAAATTCACCCCGCAATTACTAACCATCACGAATAACATGTATCTCTAACGTGGAAGGACTTAGAGTTCCAAATTCCCTAACATCTTGAGATGAAGAAAGAAATCCGACAATTACTTTTGATTTAGGATACGATCGAGGGATACCTTTTGAAGTTTTAAAAGCGAATAAATTTGTGGTTTGAAATACTTTAGTGCTTAGCCGTTTTTGTTAGCGGAAATTAATGACAAGAATATTAGTTATTAGGCACTTATTATCTTTCGGTCCAGGAATTTTCAGCGTTTTATCGTATAATATGGTTTAGTCAATTTAGTATGTGACCTGTTTTTTCGTTATTTTCTTTTTTTTTCATGAAGGTTCCATGTTTTTATTCCAGACACACCTTCATTTAAACATCAATAATTTAACAGGAAAGGAGAACAACCCGAGTAAACTATCTATCAATGCGCGCGGTACGATTATGAATCTTTTCTTAAGAATCCTTCCTAAGAAGTTGTGCTCAAAATAGTACAATAATAGGCTCGTGGTATATAAATAGATTTCGATTAGATAATATTAGACCCTCTATTAAACAAGTTATTTAATTGGTTGCTATTTTGTAAAATTCTAAAGCCAATATTCAGCCAAAATATAACAAAATTTAGACTTATTTTCATTATGAACATAAATGAGAAGCTTTACACAATTAGTTATTTAATGGCAGTCGTTTTATCAAAAGTGGGATTTTGATTAAAATTTAGTGTTCGCAGTTCAGTTCGGTTCGCTTGAGCTTACGCTATTTGGGATTTTGAAACTAATACTCTGGGGATTGGTTACAACTTTTGCTCGGGGTTTCTCATTTTAAATCTAGATCTGTCAATATTTGGGGGATACCCGTCTATATTGAGCTTTGGCTTAATATCGCTTTCTATACTATTAGCTACAAATTAGGACTATTAATGTAGGATATGGTTTGGATAGGTAACTATAAAAACATTCTGATCCGCAACAAAAATATTTAATGTTTGAAGTATGCTTGGCAGTGGATGGAATCCACAACCTTTGAGTGCCATGTACGGTACGAAGAAACAAGATTATTAATATTTATTTAATATATAGAAATGAGCTTAAAACAATTAAATTGTAGTGTAATGACCCAATATCTGCGAACATGTCTCTCTCTTTAAAGTTTAAATCACTTAGCACGTATAGATAAATTGAAAAACAAAATACATATATTATATAATAAATAAAAATAAGATAATAAAAAGCTTCGTAAAAAAATTTGCTACCAAAACAAATGCCAGATGTCAGAGTTACTAAACATTTTTGTCTAGTAAGAAAATGAGCTAACACATTAATTTAGAACAAAAATACTGGCTGGATCTAATCCCTGTAGTTTGTCGATCGGCTACAAACAGCCAACTAAAGCAGGGGCTAAGCACCACCCAGAGGCATATTATCTCTGACCAAGGCTTTGTAAAGCTCACCGCATACTTATAAAATATTTGTTTTTACTTCAAATTTATTTAATACTTAAATGTATCAAAATATTTCTTTGTGTATTTGTAAAGTTTATTACTATTTATGAAATTTAATTTCTTTGTTTTCGTTTTAAAATTATTAAAAACAAATTAATGTTGTATAACTTTTCATATACAATTAATAACGTTAATTTAGAAGTAATAGATTTGACATATTTATTATAAATTAACGGAACAAAAACCGCATTAAAGCGAAATATGTAATTAGTTTAATTCTAATTATCGAATCAAGTATAAATGCCGCAGGTTTTAAAATATATTTAGCATTTTATAAAAGTTCAAAGTATATTAACAAACTAATTTAATTGAAGTATTAAATATTACTTGTACTATGTATACTAAGTATTGGTGAAGGTAACTTTGAATTACAGTAAAGAAACATAACCAAAACAGTAAGTTAAGCACTGAATTAATTAGCGGTACTTGATAAATTCAAACGCGTAATTAACTTCACGTGCAAACTGTAAATACGAAAACATACATTAGTATTATATATTTTGATGCCATTTAATGATCTGTTTTTCGTTATGAATTGAACCAATTAGGGTTTATTAATTTTAATTGAAACGATTTGAGAAGGAATAATGAAATTTAAAAAATGTTTTTAGTTTTTTGTCGTGCAAATAACTAAACGAGATTGTAAAACTGCCAATATATTAAAATAGGTAACACACAGAAGCTTCAATCATACATATCAATGTAATGTTTTCATTTAATTCGTACTAAAATAAGTTTCAGTATACGACGCGCTCTACTCTCCATAAAGCCTCCGCTATGAGCGTTGGTTCTTTATAATAGAAAGGCAAAAAAGATTTCAGAATAACGAGAGAAAACAAACGGTCCGTGAAGGCTCGTTCGATCCGATCATTCGACCATGATTTTAGGGTTCCGGCGGCCTTATTAATCCTTATCCTTATGTTACAAAAATAGAGGAACTTAACTACAACTATCTGCGGATATCCGGCATCGGCACGCACAAATCCGGTCTGATTGAATCAAGCTACTGTGGCGACTTCCCACTACTCGTCAAGAGATGGCGCCACGAGTATTCTGAATCACGCTATTGAAGATTTTTTAATACGCTGCATATATACAAGCTCCGAACTGAGACTGTCGGAGCACGGTCGCTCCCCAGGCAGGATCACCTAGCCTGGCGGGAGATCTCCCTTTGCTAAACTACGTTGCTGAATGATAGTCATACGAAGTCGCTTTCCGCTGTGTGTCCCTATGTATGCTTAAAACTAGACCACGGATTTATATGCAATGCGTCGTACGACAATTTTAGTCCCCAAGTGTGGCAACTAGCAACGCATGGCTTATGGCGGGGCTTTATGGGGTTTGTTGCAAGTTACCACTAGAGACAAGTAGATGATTACTTACATCACTAATTATATACTTACATAAATCATAAGGATAAACTTCTTGTGTATGTTATTTCAGTCAATTTTATTATAACTTTATGTGTATTGGAGCACTCATTAAAATATTTAAAACTAGAACTTTAAAATTGGTATACTCATATGAAAAACTTTATAACTTCCAGATGTTTCAAAAGCAGTCTGTAGACCGCTGCAGTATATTAAAAGTGTAAAAATATTTCTGTAATATCAAGCAAAGGAAAATACTTGAAATGTGTGTTGAAAATGCTTATTATTCATTTTCAGTACTCAGCGATGTATTGACGTTTGAGGGAGGGAGTCCCGAGTTAGATCCCCGGTCAGATAGATATCTGAATGAATTTAGATTTCTGTTTTGGATCTGGGTGGGTTCGTCTATATCACGCATAAAAAGAGTTCTGGATTCGTTCTCCGGTCAGGTAGATCTATAAATGATACGTCGTATTTAACTTTGATCGGTATTTAACGCTATGGGAAAAAAGATATCGCACAACTTAATAAGCTTAGACACTTCAGTAACTACTTTAATATAAAACATATATAAGCACTACGAACTACGAAAACTACGAAAAGATCATTCAAAAAAACAAACAAGACAAAAAAGTTTAAAATATGTATGTGTCAAAGCTTGTAATACTATGTTTATTTTTGATGACATGATAAACTTTGACTCAGCAGTAAACTAATTAATTAAATTACGAGCACTTCACGCCCTTCAATGACCTTCAAGTTTAGACTGACATACGTAGGTGTCGTAGGTATAAACCGCTTCAATAAATTGTGTTTGAAAATAGCTTTTGTACATAGCGTTATTTGCTTATCGTATCAAACACTTAGCAAATACTTGTAATTATTCAAATAAGTAAATATAAGACGTAACTCCAGCTTCACTACATATGTATAAGTTAAATATAAGTACCATTCCTAACATTTTATTATTGTACATACAACCCTTTTTAAAAGATGATATTATGGACATGTACCTATAGAGTTTCTTGCGCCGCCTCTTCTCTATAACGAATAAACCTTCGGCGGTGGTAGAGTTTTCGACATTCAAAAAGTGTTTAATATGAATGAACTTTGAATAAATGAGAATTTGAATCTGAATTTAAAGTATGCGAAATGGGTTCTTATCACTTTCTAATCAATATTAATGAAATTTTAACATTTCTTCTACCAACATTTTCCAAAATTAAGTTCACTCTCAATGTCAAAGCATTTAGAGGTTTCACAAAATTGGCAGTTACTTGGTAAAGGATGTGTTGATTAAATGTAGGGAACAGCTGTTGAAAATCATTACGCGATTGCTAACATAGACACGTGCCACGTAGAAGCGATAACAGGCGCGGTATGAACAATGTCAACGGTCATGTAAATGTCAAGGAAGGAATAGTAATGATAAATTAAGTATGAAGTAGAAGGAGTCTAAAGGTCGTAGAACCCTCGGGGTTCGACTCTGGCGGCATCACCGCAACGCCTTTTTCTACATTATAACGGCAGTGTTAAGCACTGCTGTGTTCTGGCTTGAAGGGTGTGGTAAGGGAAACATACTTATCTGAGGCGTTCCAACTTAGGCTTTTGGGGCAGCAACGCCGGACTCCGGCGACAGCTGCCACAAGAATTTCTATCTTATAACATCAGTATTCAGCGCTGCCGCATTCTCATCTGAGGGTGTGATAAGGGAGATATACTTATTCGAGTTTTATGCATATAATCTATAAGTGCGTTTTCGTCCTTTCCCTGTCAGCGACCGACGTCTCGTCTGTCTGACCCATCTTAAATAAGGTTAGCGGAATGTAATGAAATTGGAGCTTCAACGGGGGGAAGAAATTCAAGCAATTGTCTCGAAAACAATATATGAACCCGTGTATCGTACTTAGGTTGATCACTTTATATTGCGTTAGAATACCTATTGTGTATTGACTTATTTTAATTTATCATCAAAATAGTGCCGTTTTATTAAAGTAACTATTTAACGAGCTTAGTTAAACATGTAAGTATTATATCTGAACAAGCAATGTCGATTAACGAAAATTAACGTCGAGCACGCTTGGACGCACGAGTTAGATGTTGGATTAGTTATATTTCAATCGTATACCTATCGAAAACATAAGTTAGAGACTATATTTCTATCGTACTTCTGCTATTCGGGGATCACGTTAAGTTATAACACTAGTTTTCATCGCATAACAGTCAGGGAGTTTTTCATAGGTCGTTTCTTAAATATCCGACAAGTTTTCCACTAACTTGTTCTAGAATGCATTGGAGCTGCAAAGACCTCGTTGGACCTCCCTTTTTTTAATTATAATGAAATATACCTACTATAGTATTTTTTTTATTCCAGTGGCTTACAAGTCTTCAGTTCACATGTCCAATATGAATTGTATTAAAATAAATTGGTCACGTTTTGAATTGGACAGCAATGCTCTTTGTATTTGGATGGGACATTTGATCGCCCATCCGTGACAACCCACTTCCTCAATAACGTCCAATTTACGAGGGAGGATTGATGGTGTTACCTACTTTGTGTATGAGTGTAGTGTATAGTACGATTTGACTAGCCATTTATACAAATGGCTAGTCAAATTGACATGGAGCTGATAAACATATATGGAATCGCTTTTAGAGACTCACATAGGTATGAAACGTAACTTTTATGAATACTTTCAAATTAAGTGATTTAAATTTGGAAATGCCAACTCAAAATATAGAAAAAACGCTTTTTTTGACAAACATATTATAAGTAACAGCTTCTCATAAAATTAGCATATTTTTCACAAAAATGCAAAGCATTCCAACAAAGGAACAACAGCACAAAAATTAGTTTAAAAATCGCTATTTTCAGAATGTTATTAAGTAGTAAGCATAAAATAATGAGTACGAATAAATAAAAATTAATTCAAAATTTAGTTAGCATTTGTATTTTATAAACAATTAATAGATATCATTTTATATACGGGAATACCTCAGGAGGAAGTTCCTTGTACATCTTGCACGTTCCTGGCAAGAAAGAAAAATGGTAAATACCGATGTTTGTATTATAATATGATAAGTATTTGTGTTTGAAAAACAATTAATAGGTATAACATTAAACCGATCAGTGACGCTGGTCAATAACAGGGACGGAACTTGATCGTCCATCCGTGTCGTCCCGCTTCCTCAATAACGTTCAATTTACGAGGGCGTCTTGATGTGTGAAGTACAGCCTACTTTATTGCTAATAGCCTCCAATGTCGATTATTCTATGAAGTTTATGATTTTCTTAACATCGCTCTTTTTATACAATTTGGTGATATTCATGGCGCAAATTACTGCCATCTATTACTTTTAAATTAGGACTGTGATCTTGTCTGGGGTTGATTACAGATTTTCATGGGCAGCAGTGGCCACATACCATCAGGACTGCTTGTGTGATACATTTTGTGCATTTTGTAAAATACGTAAAAAGCCTTCTTCTAAAAAAATAGTATTAAACACCAATTCTATTTATTAACCTGCTATTTCTTGCAAAGAATGTAAATATTTTTTTGTTTATAAATTTTATGTTCAAATTATTTTATTGCACGTAAAATTAAGCCGACATGGAAAACATATTGAATTTAGAAGAAAATATCTCACGTTGTTATTTGAAATGCTGCCAATAATTAATATAACTCAACAATAGTAACTTTGAAGCGGTTTGATTCAAGGGTGAAAGCTCTTAGAAAATATTAAATTCTATTCAAAATGATATTCAATCATAATGCATAATTAATTAAAATTCATAGCAATGGCAAAAGTTGCACTCATTGATGTAATTGAAAATAGTATTGGGATTAATTGAAGCAGAAACATCATGAGTGCAGGCGTACGGTGGTGCAAAGCTACGCAGGCGCGTTTTAGCCTCTACATCGCAGTGACGGATCTCCCATCGCTACGAACGCTCGTAGCGCGCTACGGTGCTACACTTTGAAATTCCCGATCTAATTTCCTAAGTGACTATCCATTGTTTTCTTTTATTTACACTTACATTCTACTTGAATTCTAAGTGCTCAAACTTTGACAACTTTAAGGAAAACGGATGAAGTGTTTTGCGCACCTTTTGTTATTTTAAGTGTTTTGTTACTAAGTGTTTTCAAGTGTTTACGAGCTGTTAAATGGGACGCGCAGTGATTAATTTGCGAACTTGCGAATTCAGAAAGTACTTAGTCGTTCGATGAAGATCTCTGATGACATTGTAATTGTTGTTAGTGGGACTTCAATTAGTGCCGGGAAATACTTTTGACATTTTGTTGGTAAGTCTTAAGTATTATTATTAGTTTTAAAGTAAGCATAGTTATGTATTGTTGACTTAAGTACCTAATATATTAAGTAGAGTCAGTAGATTTACGAGAAATTGGGTGTTTTATTACAAGTCAAACGACACAGTCAGCAGTTTACGACAATTGCTTCCTATTTTCAATAATGACATGAAATCGTAAAGTTCGTTCAATCTCGCTACAGGCGATACCTTAAGCGGTAAAGTCGTTAAAATAAATAGGTTTTTCTTTAACGATACCATTTATTTCAAATAGTTTGTGGAGTTTTTGACAATTTACTGCTAATTTTGATGTAATAATTAATATTGTAGTTATGTTATAATTAACTTTATGTAATTACGTCACTATTTTAGATATTTAATTATCACTTAATATTTTATTTCAGTTATTATGTTGATTTTTATTTTTAAATACGTTAAATATGAACCATGTTCTTAGTACACTCGATAAACTCTTCATGAAGAATATACTTATGGTTCTCATTACTCATATTCATTCGATAATTTGTATGTGTGGCTATTTTCTCATGAATACAAACATATTGGAGATGAGCTGAGTATAATAAGTGCCTAACTTGCTTTGTGTATTATACTTTTATGGATAAATAAGTGATATTTTTGATGATATTTAATATGGCTAAAGCTTGAACTTTAAAAGAGACAGACCATTTATTAACGAGGGTTTTTAAGTTACATAAGAATTTTATCATTTTTTAAGTTACCAATAAGAAATGATAAAAATAGTAAAACTGTAAAACTTTTTTGTGTAGATATTTTGAATAATACTAGTAATAAAATAAATAATACAAGTTAAGAATTTTTAAAAATTACAATTTCTAATAATGGAGGATTTGTACTAATTTTAAGCAAATTGATTACGTTTTATACACGATTCGCCATCGATGCCAGTACACAAAGACACACATCATCAAAGTCAAACTCTACATTCAACTCTTATTTCGTACCGGGTGAAGTATCATACCTGAAACCATTTGCGTGGCTCCTTGGTATAGTGATCACTGGACCATACGATCACATATGTATTTTCAACTATTTAATTTAACTTTTAAATTATCAAAATCTATTTATTAATATCATACATGGTGATTAAACTGATAAAAGTATGGGTTCTTTATTCATTAGAATCCATTTAGAAGGCGGTGGTTCGATTCCGGCGGCACTACCACTACACTTATTTCTGCCTAATAATAACAATGTTTTGGTTTGAAGTGTTTGGTTAAGGAGACGTACTTATCCGAGGCGTTCCAATATAGTCGTCAGAGGTAGCTACGCATATGTGTCCTACCTCAGGTAGGACTGTGGTCTCATCTAGGGTTGATTAGGGATGTCCTTGGATAACAGTGACCACTTACCATCAGGTAGACTATAAGTATGTTTGATATTTCAATATAATTTAAAATAAAGATAGTACAGCATAGTAAATATACAAATGGCCATGTATAAGATATAGCCATAACTGAAGTAACTCACTCCGAAAAGAGCCCGAGGGAATTGCGTAACGGAAATACTCCCTCCATGTAAGGTCCCGGACCTTCTTTGCACGCACTGGTTTGCTTTCGAAGGGTTTAAGTGAGTAAGGGTCGCATATAATCAATCCTGAGAGATCGAGTTCTTTAAGACAGTCCTATAATAAAAAATATAGATAGATAGATAGAATATTCTTTATTGCACACTTAAAAAGAGAAATAGAATTTAACAATAACATACACAAAGATCAGAGTAGTATGCAATAGGCGGTCTTATTGCTTAGTAGCAATTTCTTCCAGACAACCTATGCATGGAAAAGGAAATGTATAAGTAAGGAAAGTGGATAGAGTGTGCAAAGTTAGGGAAGGAATAGGCTAAGAAAAGATAGTTGTAGTATATAGTGGTAAGACAGCAAGAAGTTGGAATAGGATACAAACAGAAGAACAAAAGAAAGGAAAAAAAATCAAATCAAAACAGATAGTACAATAGAAAAAAAAAGCAGTAATAACGGAAATAATAACAAAGAGCAACAAAAATTAACTGTGTTAATGACGAAGGCAATAGGGGAAGTTATACATACCTACTTACCACCGAGTGAGATTAATAAGGTAAAAATATTGACGAAATGCAAACTAAAGTTATTAAGAAATAGAACATATTTTTGATATTAAAAGCTTTTATTTTAATATCAAAATGAGTACTCTTAACCAAAACATAGGTTATAGAAACAAAACTACTCACTGTCACAACGGTGACAGTACAACGGTCATAGAAGCTACATGTCTAAATATGGTGTTCATAGTTTATGTCATGATTCATGGCAAACATACTGACATCAATTGGAGCCATGGCATGCCTCCACTATCCGATTTACGCGATCCTTCCTGCCTCAAACGTGCAGGATGTTGAATGAACTTCCTCCTGAGGTATTCCCGGAGCGTTAACATAGGGTTACTCAAGAGCTGCTTAAAGGTGTTGCAAATTCCCATAGGAAACGGTGACTACTTTCCACCAGATAGCCTGTCTGCTATTTCGTTAATTATAACTATAAAAAAACTATCAGTTATCGTCAGTAGAAGGACGTTAAGGGTAGATATACAATGAAGTAGAGACATTACATCTTAGTCCTCCAGTACAAATACTTCTATAGCAAATCTTTGCTAACACTTAAATTTGGAGTTGATTACAGATGTCTATGAAAATCGATGTAATTTTACATTGTAGGTTTTGTGCCTATTTTCGGTACAGAATCATAGAAAAACGCCTACCAAAAGCAGACAATTTAATATTCGCACGGAAATTCAGAATCCCTTCCGTATAGTCACATACCTACTATTTTACATAAACCATTCAGATTTGGAATACCGTACCCTGATGCAGATTTATGCAAACCAGCATTAAAGCAGCGGTAATGAAGCGAGCCTTATTAACATTCCTAAGTATGGTACGGCTATGTGTTAATTGTTTTATGGTTTTACTTCAGATGTAAATCAGTTTGAACAGCCATGACTAAGAATTGACTTTAGAATTATGTATGCGGGAACTTTATGTTCTACTTGGAAGGATGTAAGGTGTTAAAATACACACATATATTTCAATAGATTACGCATCTATCGTCTGAAAATCAAACGTATCATTTTTTAATTCAATTTCTGATTAAGAACGTGTCCTTTAGGAATGTTTCAGAATTACCTTCATGTGACATGTTAAACGAAGTAACATGCAGATGAAAGCAAATTATTTAATTTACCTTGGACAGCCTTCCTTATTGAATTACTAGAGTTAAATATAAAACAATTATGTATTACTTTTGATTTCGGTCGGTTGAAAGAAGCTCATTTCGCTTCTTTAGTGTTCCATTTTTGGTTCGCTAAGTACATGTACTTGCGGGATCTATCTAGATATAATAAACTGTGGTTAATCGCAATTGAAAGACATTTTGGGTTGAATTAAAAGTAAAGCGGGCATAGTCGCCTTCTTACTTGGATGGGTGACCGCTAGTGGCTACATTATATATGGCTTCCTTGACTGCAATGATGTGTTAAATAGTCGGTCCGGGTTGTAATCATTCAATAGCCGCCATATAATCTTGTTGAAAGCCTTATATGCGGCCTTCGTAGGGCCCCATAAGAAAATTAGCAATACTATCGTCATTTTCTTCTATCTTGTAATGCATATTAGTATTCGTGTACATAAAATAAGTATATTATTTTATTCTACCGTATTTAGTTGAATTTAAAAGAGTTTTTCACAAAATGGAAGTAAATGGCCGGCATTTCCAACGAAGAATCATATTAAAATATACGATACATTTCTAATCAACTTTTATAATATCAAAGAGAAAACCGCAAAACTGACACAAAAAGATACCGTAGAAATATTTTCATTGAGTTCGAAAGTTAGCTTTTTATTTGAGTTAAAATAAACCTTTGTTCGTCTGAACTTGGTCTAACATCTTGTGGTTATCTTAAGAACAAAAAATATATTATACTACGCTGTTATAGAGAAGTCAGTAGAAATTAACTTATAATAAGTGTACATATAATTATTATACTTACAGGATTAAGCAGGGCTAATTACTACTTAAGTAGAATTAAGCACAGCTAATAGCGGATTTTCGGGCTGCTAATTTTAGTATTCACATATGTATGGCTAATATATTTATGATACTTGCAAAAGTATACATGGACTCGTTAACATAATACTGCCAAATAAATTGATGAACATTAGCTTTTAAAACACCAAAACAACTGTTTTTAGTGAAATCAATTTTATTAATATGTACAAGATTCGTTTTATACATATTACCCTTAAACAAACAATGAAATGTAATAAAATGTCTGAATTATTTTATTACATTTCATTATGTTTTAGACGCGTTCTACACCACAGCCTAATGGTAGGTTAGTTGTATGTCGTAGGAACCATGGACACACAAAGACGAATACAGAAACACCCAGACCCAGGAGACAAATCTAAATTCTTCATTCAGACCTATCTGTCTGACCGGGACTCGAACCCGGGACCCACTGCGCGTCAGACCGATATGACAACCGCTTCGCCACGCGGATCATTAGGTAGGTTATGTACGTCAAAAATTGTAACATATTTTCGTATATGAAAACATTCAATTTCGCATCCAACGAAAAACTATGTCAATTTATTTCTATACTTGTTACTTTTGATGTTTGTCGTTCTAAGTTGACACACAGAAAGACTTTTAGAAACCGTATCGAGGTGACCTACTCCCGACTTTTCATTTTTCAGCATTGGAAACGAGTCCAAATCTACGTACAACTTCATCCGAGTTATATCACATGACGCTAACATTCTTGTTAGGAAATATGTTAGGTATAACTTGATACAATAAATTTTGTATTCAAAATAGCACGATTAATGTTCATCTCAATCGTGAATAATATTAGTTTTTTTGAGAATGTATTATATCGCCATATACAAAAGTGCTTGCAGTTCACTTGATGTTAAGTAGCCACTATCACCCATGCATATTTGTAATCAACCCTAGATAAAAGAGAATCTTAATTATGTACCTATATGTAATAATATAAGCCCCAGATAAAAAAGAAACTATTATAAGGATTTGGCCACAGATGCTTTCCTACTCTTAAGGACTTATTTGGCATATCTCGGATAAATATATTATCTCTATGGCGCTTAACACTGCTGTAATAAGTAATTATAAAAAAATACCGTACGTTAAAGTATAATTCAATACGAGTATTCGTTCAAGCAAAATATGTATGTAGATTTTGAAAAATACTGTAAAATAAAAATTATAACAAAGAAAGAACAAAGGAAAAATTACTTATGTATACAAATATTGTTTGTTTGTGATTTCAAAATAATAACTTTTTACTGAATGCATATTATTATATTGTATATTTACACGATATCTATAACAAATATGTAATTGTCAAAAAATGTCTGCCTGTCTATCTGTCTGTCTGTTTGGCAGAGGTAATCTTCTAAACAGCTAGACCGATTTTGACAGGACTTTCAATAGAAGATAGGTGAAGATCTTAGGGGTAACTTATGTTACTTTAATAAAAAAAGCATTAGCGCGCGCTCCACGCTCATGCGACTTCCGTCGTGGAAGCGCCGGATTTTAGTTATGTTTGTTTAAATATGTATTCCTTTTTACTTTTTAAGCGCGGCTGAAACAACTGTAATCAGCTAGTAAAGTATATAAAATGAAAACAAAACTAGTAGGCGTATATAAGATAAATACATTTCATTGTTTGTAGTGCGCAGTGTCAATAGAATAATACGTTTAATACACTTCTATTTATAGCACTGATGAGCTCTCGTTTGCGCAAACATTAGACGCATTTCATTTCTATTTACTTTTCATCAAGCAAATGTTTTGTTTAAAATTAGCATATGTACATAGTGCTTTGCATATTGGATTTGGGGGGATTGGACTATTCATAGGTTGTTCAGAAGATTCTAAATATAGTTATTATGTTGAATGAAAAGGTGATGATCGATAAAGTATTTTTATTTGTGTAAGTTGTGATATTATTAATGTACTAGTATTTACCCGCAGCTTCTCTCGCGCTAATGCGTACATTCGCATAAAGAGGCCGTAGGTTTCAAAGTAGGTTGTAGGTATAAAAGTTACTTTTCTATCCCTCGGTATTTAATTACGATCGGTTGAGCAGTTAAGGCGTGAAGGCGTTACAAACAAACAAACAAATAAACGGACATTCTCATTTATAATAATTAGAATAGGATTGTTTGCTTAATGAATGTGACATTCAAACCGATGATACGTAATCATCGGTTTTAATTGGGCCACTATTTTAAGTCATAATTAAATTAACAAAAAAAGCTTATATTCCATGTGTTAGGTATATACATAATTTATGCGTAGCGAGGTATCGTATTTAGATTTTTTGCGAAAATATATTATGTTGAAATTAATCTTAAAATAATTTAAGAATTTAACGACAAACTTTTTTGTTTTAAATTATATTGGAGTTAACCTAATGTAAGGTTATTGTAAAAATGTTTTATAACATTACATTGTGGTAGTTTGGACCCAGGTTACCTTACATACCTTACAATATAATGCAGTTCAATAACCTTTTCATTTTAATTCAAAAGATAACACTAATATCAAAAATAATTAACCAACATAGCTAAGTATAAAGCCGACCTCACAAACCGAATTGCATATTTAATAACAAGTAAATTACGTTTTACTTAAAAAGCAGTTCTAATGAGGAGTTTCGTAACGCAGTTTTGTGCAGTCAGTAACGAGGTCAAAACGATTATGTGGAGCGAGCGTTAGATAGGTCAAATGTCAACACGAATTTTGCTATTGAAATTTTATGCTAACATGTTTTTCTCGTTTACACAACAATTGTAACTGTGTCAATTTAATGTTATACGAGACTCGTAAGTTGACTTGTGTATGTTTGTTTAGATTCATCTTGCAGTTATTTTTGATAAAAGCGATATGAGGGATTCTGAGGCGTTCGAACTTAGTGTTTAAAGATAGCAAGGCAACTGTGGTGAATCTTGTGACTCTTATCGTATCTGGGATTCATTGCAAATGCCCATGGGCAGTAGTGGCCACTTACTCATTTGCTACTTCTGTTATAATTATAAAAAAACTGCTACAAGTTTGAAGTGTGTATCATTTTTTGCTGATTTGTTCCATTGCTACATTTTTCTTGCAATTAAATAATGGTTTAATTGTTGATAGAAAATTTGGCTAATTTCACATTAGCTTAAAAGAAAAATCGTGCAAATGCGTATAAAATTGGACGCAGGATTAATAAAGATATGTTTTGTGAATAGCTATGTTATTTGTGAGTATACAGTATTCCTCGACTCGAAAGTTTGATAATATAAATCTATACCACACAATGATATAGACCATAACAAAATAATAGATCTGCCCTTGATAGTGATAGCCAAATTGTCAAAACTTAGCCTCTCAGAGGCTCAGAGGCAGAAATCCACGATAGCAAATCCGCACATCTGGCTTTACAAAAGTTATATAGTTCAAACAATAAACATTACCGTCAGCATATATGTTACTAGTTCCATAAAATAAAATGTTATGTTATTGAAACATTTGCACTCATATGCACCTATGTTTCAATACGTTTCGTTATTGTGCCAATCCACCGACGTGTAACGATTTTAATTGTTTTTAGCAATCCTCTCGGATTTTTAAATGTTGCAAATAGATTTTTGATTGCCAGATTGGATGTTTTTGTTTTCAGTATAATCTCTTTCACTTTAAATACAGTTATAGGATTTTTTTAGCTGAAATTAATGCACACGATAATAAATCTGCAAGTTTTTTGACATTTGTAAATATAGTTCAAGTATTGAAATTAGTAAAGTAATTTTGATATAGAATATAGCACTTATGGTAACATGCACCTATTTTTCTTTATGAAGAGGTGTCTTATGTAACAATCAAGTTTGTTTGACATATTCAAGGAGTTGAAAAGACTAATAAGAAATTAACCGAGAAAATCTTTCTATAATACGATTCAATAAACTACTTTTTTTCTTCTTTTTTTTTAAATTACGCTTTATAGGTATTAGCATTATCATAGCCCCACAGTAGGATTTTCTCCCGTATCATAGATACCATGGACACATAATGACAAATACACAAACACCCAGACCCAGAACAGAAATTTGAATTCATCATTCAGATATCTGTCTGACCGGGAATGGAACCCGGAATCCACTGCGCGGCAGACCGGTATGGTGACCGCTTCGTAGCGGGGGTCGTCACTATTGCAAACCTAACTTCTCTAACAAGTTCACGAAATAAGAAGCCTTCTATTTTGCCAACTCCACGAAATAACTTTGTTACTTAACTCAATAGTCGATATTCGATTTTTCTCATGAGATTTGCCTTGTTTGAAACTTTCACTAAATTACCAAATTAGGAACGAGCGTAGTCTACTAATCATCTACTAATTCAATATGAAAAAGTCATTAATCAAAATTGACGCTACAACGCTCCTAAGAGAAATTTCTAGTGGTGTGAGTGACATAACACAGAATTCAGAATATAATAATATAATTTATGTTTAATTTAACGTGTTGGATATCGGCTTAGAATCAAACTTAAGATTTCTGTTCAGGTTATTGGTGCTTGTGTATACATTTCGGGCGTCAATAGCCCCTATGATCCTTTTCCTTATTGTTTCTAATGTTTTCCTTATCTCATTTTATTGAATTTCTTTTTCTATTCAGGGTACTAAATATTTAATACTTTCCTTCTACCGTAAAGCAGAAACAACTTAATACTTAGTCACTTGATTCTATTAAAAGAACACGTTATGTCATCAATACAAGAACTCTCATTAAGTCAAGTGATTCAGCTCGGGAACGAGATAGATCACAGCGCAACAAAGCGGTTGCTAATGTTACTGTATCTAGGCCAAGAAATAGGGACGTTTTGAGAAAACAGAATGGAACTATGTTACATCGGATAACGTTAAAATGTAAATATTTAAGGTGTTAGTAATAAATGAAGAGATTATTGAATTATATGAGAGTTTTGAAATTGATAAATTTCAAGCAAAAGTATATTTAGAAATAGACAAAGAAATAGGAATTACGTTCAAGGAAACTTTATGAAACATCAGACATTGTTACATTGCCAATAGATAAACTAGACTAATAAAATATTGTGAGATTTAATTATTACTCATCGAAATAAACACAAATAGTCCCAATCAAAAGTATGAATAGAGCCAATTAAGACAAAATAAAAAAGCACTGCTATGAATTTAATCATTATTCTGGTCACACAAGTAATTGCCAACGGTGTTAACGTATATGTTTTAAATATCATGATCAAAGAACAATTTATCAAATTCAAATTAAGTCAAGTGAAGACAACAGCAATAATTAACTATACTATAACCAAGTTTAAAATTTAGGTCAAACAGACATTATAAATGTAAGATATATTTTCAATAGACAAGAACGGTGACAGAATTTATAATGATGAATTCTATCACAATAGCTTCTCAATGTATCATAAAGTAGAACACTCATTAGAGCCAAGTGCTTCAAGTTTGCCACGAGACGCAAAGTTTCATCTAGGACATAAGCTTTATTTATAAAAGACGCATTGTTAAAATTTTGGCATCGTTCTAAAGAATCATGGTTCAGTTGAACGATAATGGTTGTTAAATAATTTGACATTTTTAGTCTTCTCGTGTAATGGATTCTAAGGAAATACAGTGAATAACAGGAAAACATAATATGGTGGGAGTTCTATCTTCAGATAGATTACTCGGTTTTTTATTGTCCTCATTTGAAAACATAAAAGAAAAATTAAAAATAATTACTCGTATTGTAAGGTGAATGTAAGAACCTTGGATTACTAATTTATCTGTTTTTATAAAACTATAGGAGCCAATAGACATGCACTTACGTAGTGTGTACGTATGTTACTCTAGTGCCGGCCATCTAAGACATACGTTCCTTTAAAATTTTCTCTATAAAATCTAAAAGTAAATTTTGCAGAGTTATAACAGCTTAACTCGATAAATCGCTGTAGATACGCTATATGAGTTCAAACGAAAGTTCCTTTAATACGTTCACGGTAAAAGGTTTGAGCACGATTGCAGAAATAATGGGGTATTATTTTAAAATATTTGAACTGTGTCTATAATAGCGGAACTTTTGTTTAATAGAATTATATGTTCATATATTTTTTCAACGTATATGAATGATCCATATTTTTGTAAAAGAGATTCCGATTTTTAAAATAAATGCAATACTAAAAAAATGTACTTACTCGAAGCTCCATAGAATGTTGGATGTGTGGATGGATAGATGGGCTGATGCCCACACCAAAACTTATACACACATAAACAGATCCGAATCAATCTGTCAAATATTTGTATAATCACATGTTCGCGTCAAAATATTTCACTATACTAGTCACCAAATTGAATAAACCCTACCACTTGAGCATGCCCTAATCGTGCACAACATTTAACAGACTAGACATTTTGAAAAAAAAATAACAGGGAAAATTCTACCACTATAAGACAGAAATAGCCTATGTATGTTATGCTTCAGACCTTCAACTATCTTCCAGTGAAACTCCCGTCAAAATCAGTCCAGCCGCTTAGAACATTACCTCAGTCAAACAGACAGACATTTTTTTTTTTAAATTGCATTTTCGTTATAGATATCGTGTATACTTTCATATGCATTGAGTAAAAAAAGTATTTTGAAATCACACTTCAATTTTATTCATGTTAAATATTTATTGCAAGCCAATGGGAGTAGGTACACATATATTTTTTGGATTTATACGCTATATGACCTATTTCTCTAAGATTTCAATAGGCAGCTGAGGTCATCAAAATGGAACAATCCATGATCCAATCTAACCCTTGCTCCACTGCACTGAACTCAAGATATGACGTTATCGACGCCAGCTACCGATTTATTATATAAGCGTATCGATATTGGTTTCACAAATTATTGGCTATAAAGCTATACAATATTGGTCTTAAAATATATATTATGTATATCGTCTCATGTACTTTGCTGGTATTAAAAAAAACCTTCCTTAATCTTATAACCCGACGGAAAATTACTGTTAAAAAAATTAGTTTCTTCTTAGGTAGATCCAATAACTGCCACTTCTTTTGCTGTAGATATAACAGAAAGTAACAAAAAAAGAGTTAGAATAATAGAGCACAAGTTTGTATTGTTAATAAAATAAATAATATAAAATTTTGTATTTTTTTATATATTTTTTATTTTTTAAGACTTACCTTATTGCTTTTTAATATAATGTGACAATAGCGCTAGTATTATGAGGCAGAAAAAGGTATGGCGGTGGTGTCACCGAAGTCAAATCAAAAAAGGGCTCTACCACCTTCAAATGTCTCCAAGCAACCCGCATAAGCAGGTGTTGTGACTGCTCCACAACCTTTTTCTCTAAGAAGAAATTTCAGCGAGAAACTTACCAGTATACTTCGTATAAACCAATCAGCAGTAAAATATGAGTTCATAGCGTTATACCTATATCGATATCAAACATAAAAATCCTCAGCGATATATAGCTACAGATATTTACGAGCGTATCGTTATTGGTCGACACCAAACTATTTGTTCTGCATTGTTTATGACGTTAGACTATTGGAATGACGTAATAAACTGTCATAGTGTTTCGATTTATGGAATGGGCACTGTACATCTAGATACACACGTTTGATCTATGTTGAGTACACAGACAACGGTGAATAATAAATATTTCGTACGACGAGCACTGGCCCGTATATGTGCCAATATTCGACAACAGTTTCAAACTATAGTCTTGATTACAATACACTGAAATTATGGGGTACTAAACTTGTCGTGTGAAATTATTCTGGAATTGCATTTCCTCTTTTCTTTTAGATATTGTCATCGTGATCATTTTCAAATTGTGTCTAATGTTGCCGATCAAAACTACTATTCCACGTATGTGTACAACAAGGCTGGTTACAACATCTACAACATTGTATAAAACAAATAAAAATGCTTTATGGATATTCACGGAGTCAATTAAAGATTTTACTTTATTGCCAATATTCTGGATACTCATCCTAGGAACAGTAATTTAGATGCCGCTTTTATATTTAAATATAGTTTCTTAATTTATTATACTTTAAATAATTTTATTTTTTTTAGTTAATACAAAAATTTGTACAGTTGTTATTTACAAATAAATTGACTATAGCTGAATACTTGTATATATGTTAAATGTTTTACTTTTTAAAATTTGTATTTTTTATACTCGATAAAAGGAAGGAAGAACAAATTAAATAAATATTTCTTTTAGAATATAGGTAAACGTTGTATCTTTTATTTAAAGTTTATTTTCTTTCTTTCTTTCTTTCTTCTTTCTTTTTATCGTTTATAAGAAAATCAAAGAGAAGTTCAGTAAAGTAGTTTACTACTATTACTACTAAGAAACCGATCAGACACCAATAATAATAGAGCTCTTGATTGAAGTGCTATTCCGTGAAACGATTCAAAATCAATTCGCAGTAAGCGACGTAATTCCATTACCGCCAACTTCCACAATTATTCTTATTCCCCAGTCATGTTTCCTGATCGGAATCATTTTGTTGGTAAGATTGATTGGGCGGGCTTCCACAGAATAATTCCCTGGGGACGGAATAACGCGGTGGTTTTCCCCCATTGGACAACATACCCAAATAATAATATAATAGGAATATAATAGTTTAGTTAATAACATAGTAGTTCTGCAACAGCTCTGCTAATTTAATGATAATGTAATGATGAAACTTAAAAACTTTTAAAGTATTTCACAGCATCTGCTCTACCTCAATGTATTCTGCGAAGTCTTCAACCAATTATCTATCTACTGAAATTTAAGTTTATAATGTACTCTTACTTTGAGTAATTTTCGAAAAAAAAAACGTTGTGACTAGTGATGTAACGAATGTTAGATTTTTGACATTCGCGAATGCGAATGCGAATGCGAATATTTGACTCTAACATTCGCGAATGCGAATGCGAATGCGA
>DWPV01000805.1:0-24786 GCA_018251915.1 Urbanus proteus proteus | reverse complement strand
AATAGTATATTAATATAGCGTTTAAGATCTTCAAGCGTTTTAATTACAAGCAGAACATTTTTATCAAGTGCTATATATTTTTTACTATTACAAAATAAGCTAAAGTTTCCTTAATTTTATGCAAACCAAAGCTAACTGGCAACACTGAAACAACGGTGGCGACTCCCTTCATTTCACAGAAAAGTTGGTTCGACTCAATGATTTTTCGACTATACAAACATCACTTACACAACGTCAACGTCAAATTTAATGTCAACCCATTATAGTCCCACTGCTGGGCACGGGTCTCGCCACACTAACAGGGATTTAGGCCTTAGTCCACTGCGTTGGCCAAATGCGAATTGGTAGACTTCACACACCTTAGAAAACTTTTTAGGAGCTCTCAGGTGTGCAAGTGATAATTAATCTATAATATCTCAAATACGCACATAAATCAGAAGTGCGTGCTTGGGATTTGAACCTCGAACCTGCCAATTGAGAGGCCAAGTTTCAACCACTAGGCTATCACTGCTGCACATGCAAATTACTAAATTCAAATGGAAGAACAATGTTTGCCTGGTCAGCTAATATACTATCTGACCAGGCAAATATAGGAACAAATAATACACTGGAAGCATTAATTCACAAATATTTTTATTAAAAACATAATAATACATATTGTAGGTAGGACTTCATATAATGTATAGTTTTAAATGTGCTTGATAAGTAAATCAGAAACTATAAGAATTCGTGAAAAATGTTGAAAAGACTTACAAGGCCGATTTTGATTAAAATGAAAACTGCATCATTTGATTTTCAAAAAATCTATTTTCCTGGGCGGAAATCGAAAGGGTTCATTTTGCACATAAAAATCACACCCTGTATTATTGCGCCATCGCATAGTGTTGCTTATAAGGATCAAATTCTGGAAATTAACTATAGGTATACTATGTGAAACTTTAGTTTTGTATACAACATACGAAAATACATGAAGCGAAAATTTACAAAACCATTTTTCGGATACAGCACGCACAGAGAAATATAAGATTGGGTATTATTAGGTAGGTAGGTATTAGGGATAGGTACGTTAAAGTTAATGCAGAGGAGGAAAGGTCGATAACATTTATGTATGACTGGTTTTTACCCGCAGCTTCGCTCGCGCTAACATGCACATTCGCGCAGAGGTCGTAGGTATCAATGTAAGTAGGTTGTAGGTATAAAAGTTATTTTTTTACCCCTCAGGAATAGCATCTTTCGGGATAAAAGGTACTCTATGTCCTATTCTCGACCCCTAGCAATTTGTGTGCAAAATTTCATAACGATTGGTTGAGTAGTTATAGCGTGAAGGCGTTACAAAGAAATAAACGGACATTCACATTTATAATAATTATAGGATAGGATTACTATGATAACTATATATATGTGAAGAAACATTGAAAAATGATCTTCGAACCCTTCAAAATATTGTAAATAATATCCATTAATTAACAAAGACATAATGGTGTATCATCAATCAATTCTTCAGTTTGAAATCTACTAACGTTTACGCAAACCCAGATCTAGAGTAGTCAGAATCTTCTCAAGAGGGGGTGCACAAGAGCTTTTCGGATCTTGGGGAGTTGTTGGTGGACAGGACGAGGGAGGGGTGGACGCAGGAGGAGTGGACGCGGGAGGAGTGGACGCGGGAGGAGTGGACGCGGGAGGAGTGGACGCGGGAGGAGTGGACGCGGGAGGAGTAGACAGTTCATATGTACGGAAGTAAGCAGCTCCTGACACGGTAATTTCATATATCTCAATTACTTTTAAAATGTCTTCGTCTTGTGCCTTTTGGTCTCTGAAACAGTAAAAAATATTAAAGTATACCTACACGATACCGATAACAAAAATGCATTTTTTTATCTGTCTGGCTGTTTGGCTGAGGTAATCTTCTAAATGGCTGGACCGATTTTGTTGGGACTCTAACTGAAAGATAGCTGAAGGTCTAAAGCGTAACATAGGCTAATTTAATTTATGAAAAATGCATTAGCACGCGTTACACACGCATGAGCGCTCCGTTGGAAGACATCCGGGTATCACTTATGGTTAAATATGTAAGCGTTTTTACTTCTTTAAAGCGGGTGAAACCGCGAGTATCATTTAGTTAAAAATAAATATAGAATTATGACACTCGACAGTGTACGAGTATATCTAGTATCCATGTAAAATAAATATCGATATAAATATATATCAATGTATAACAATAATAAATATCGACAACATTTTTAGATTCTTTTTAAAAAATTATAGGAAAGTATTCTGATTCATTGTTTTTTTCGTCCATTCTTGGCCTGTGCCATCAATAACGGTAGGTATACACAATCAATTTTATTTTATTTAGGTATGTAGGTTCGAGACAATTAAATAAATTAATAATTGAATATAAACTTCTATTTGCGTTAACGTACCTATTTGATTTATACTCAGATAAATAAAGTAGGTAGATCTATCATTCCTAACAAAAAATGAAGCCATTTTTAAAATGGTCGGGCCATAAAAGTGATTATGTGAGAGGTCAATAAAAAATCGGCCAAGTGAGAGTAGAACTTGCATATGGAGGGTCCCATACCACTAAATGTTTTTTAGCATGATAAGGAAGGCCACAAGCCATAATACACCGCGCTAGTTGCACATGAATTTGTATACTTTATGTATACTTTAAGATATTTTTAAAGATATCTTTAATATGCAGTAGGTATATGCACGTATCCTATAACACGCATTTTTTTACGCCGCTAGGACCCTTTATATTAAATATTAACGTGCTAAAGCTTCTATCAACAATCCATCCGTCCATCCATCCATCAGTTATCGAAAAAGATTATGTTACTTTTGAAATAATTATTTTAATATATAGTTTTTGTTTCAAAATAATATAATATGCAATTATATTTGACAAAAACCATTTTCTACATACACTACACACCTATATGATTACTAACCAAAGTCTAATCAATCCTATGGAAGTGTAACCTTTTCACGCATTAAAGGTGCTCCAACACTTACCTATGTATTTTAGTGCTTCAACAACAACGTTCAATGGCTGTATAAGGCAATGAACCATAGACTAAAAATTTTATTTACGTTTGACGTTGACTTGACGTTTGAAGACGTTTGACAATTGTGACATCTTATTGACGTCCATATTGCTATTGATAATATTGTGTTTTCGTAATAAATATATAAAATTGAGCTTATTAAATATTTAACTTTTTGTTATTTTTAATATTTGTTGTTATAGCGGTCAAAGAAAACCTAATGTAGTAAAAATTTTGTAGGCAAATTTTGTAGGAAAAACTAATGTAGGCAAATTTTTATAAAAACTAAAACTGCATACCTAGGATTTCCAGATACCAATACCTAGGATGTCAGATTCACTCCTTGTCAGATTTCGAAAATAAAAAAAAAAGTACTCTTTCATTTTGGCTCACTGACTAACGGCTTACGTGGCTTAATGTAAATAAAAAAAATAATACTCACGTATTGCTGAGTGGAAATTTACTAGCTTGTTTTCCACATAGAAATACACAACGGGCATCATCTATCGGTCCGGTGTACACAATACGTATGGCTCCATTATCTATTTCACCATTGCGTACGTTAACAGCATGCCAACATACGTTTTCTGGTTGTGAGCATGCATTGTGATCTTTCTTTACACCTGCATATAAAAGAAGTAGGTACTCATTAATACCTCGCAGCGGAGTGGTCACTATACCAGTCTGACGCGCAGTGGACCCCGGGATCGATTTCCGGCCAGACAGATCTTAATTATGAATTTAGATTTCTGTTCTGGGTCTGGGTGTTTGTGAAATTGTGTACGTATGTCCACGGCACCCATGACACAGGAGAAAATCCTACTGTGGGGTTATGAGTCCCCTAAAGTTATAATAGGAAAATATGTCATCAAGATAAAATAGTCACGGTAAGTCGGCAAAAAGGGTCGTCTAAGATAAATTTGCCGCCCCTTGAATCTGCCGCCCTAGACTCCAGCCTTCTCAGCCCAGTGATAAATCCACCACATATAGGTAGTATTGAAGATATATAGTAAGGCTCAGATTGTATATAACTAAAACATACAACAAACAAAAAAGAGAATCTCAGGTGTATCATTCGCATTCACGTATGTATCGCTGAGAAAGTGGTGAAGTCGGGCCGAGGTTGCTAATATGTTCAGTTCCTCCGCTATAATACCGCATCGGAGGAAGACGAGTGTCCTTACTATGCTCTTGGAACAAGAACATCGCAGCATTTAAAACCGACTTTTTTTTTTTGATGACGAGGGGGAATCCTTCAAAAGGTACCCGCCGCCTTGGGAGCGACGCCGGGTTATGTGCGATTTTTACCGCACTAAAACCCCCTCGGTGGACGGCCACCGAGGAGGTTTTAATGCAATTGCGGAGTCCTCCACTGTTGAGCGCTGAGGACGGCCTCAGCGCTCAACAGTGGAGGACTCCGGGAACTCCATTGGACCTCCGCCAAAGTCCTTCAAGCGCGATGCTTTTTCAGGCTCACTGACCCGGTGAGCTTGCTCAAACCACATCAACTGGTGTTTACGACGGTATGCAACTACACATACCGCCGTCCTTCTCGGGGTTGCTGGCCGGACGGTTCAAGCTCCCACTCTTGCCGCCCGCAACCCCAGAACCTCCTTTTAGTCGCCTCTTACGACAGGCAGGGGATACTGTAGCCCTATTCTGGTCCCGGAACTACAGGGACAGAGACGCAGTTATCCTGTAGTGAAAACAACATATAAACGCTAGTGTGAAACAACTCCGTCTGACCAACAGACGGCCAAACGATTTGTCATCTGTAGATTGTGTCCAGGAGTCAGACTAGCCTTCGGCTGTTTATCGTGGTATTAACGGTACAAATCAATGTGCATATCTCGAATAACTAGAAATGGAATGTCTCGATGAGATTAACGATAATTAGTTATCGTGTAAACTGGAACTTTTTTGAACAGTCTGGTAAAAAAGATGTGTGTTGTGGTAAGTTCGTAACTTACATCACTTTTTATTCATAACTAGCTGATCCTCGCGGTTTCACCCGCGTTAAAAAAGTAAAATGGTGTACTTATTTAAACGTTATATCTCGCGCTCCCGCGACGGCGTCTGCATGAGTGCGGAGCGCGCGCTAATGCTTTTAAAAAAAATTAAGTAGCCTAAGGCGTAACACGCCTTAGACCTTCAGCTATCTTCCAGCGAAAGTCCCATCAAAATTGGTTTAGCCGTTTAGAAGATTACCTCAGCCAAACAGACAGACAGACGAATTTTTTCAGGTAACTTCACACTGTTGATAGTAGGCAGAAATAGGTGTGATGCCGCCGGAGTTAAACGACCAAGGTTTCTACCACCTTTTTTTCTTTTTTATTTTCAAATATCAAATATAAAAAAAAATACTTGAGAGAACATAAAAATAAGTTGAACTGAGAACCTTCACTTTTATTTGGAATTCGGTTAAAAGAAGAATAAATCAATTCAAACTAAATGTAAACAATACAAATGCATCTAACAAGTTATTTCCGCGCCAGAAATAATCCTCTATTTCTAGACTGGACGTATTTCTCGGCTCGTGTTATCGTATAGAAATACAAAACCCTAATGGAATGGTGCTCCCTGCCAAATCGCCATTGCTCTGTTCAAACTAATATTTGGCGTGATAATATATGTGTAGCCGTGAATAATCTGGTCCGGATAAATAATAGGGATGTTGTGGATATGAAATGTCGGATCTGGATACGGGTATGTGAAAAAAAAACCGGTTTCGGATACGGTTACGGATATGAAATTGTTTCGGATCATCCGATAATTTCGGTTTCGGATATACGAGTATGATTTTCTAGGAATAGTAAAGGAAAAAATAAAGTGCGATGAAGTAATGATGTACTTTATTTGCAACTAGCTTTTTCTCTTGTATCTATTAAACAATCTGCATCAAAAACCGTTGCGTAGTTTTTTAAGATCTAAGCATACATAGGGACAGACTGAGGAAAGCGAGTTTGTTTTATACTATTTGTAGTGCTTAAGGAACGTTTACTCTGTCGACTCGGTCGGTTTCGGATGTTTTTTTTTATTTCGGATATGCGATAGTTTCGGTTTATGTTACGAAGCGCCATAACATCCCTGATAAATTATAGCTAAATCTATAATAGGAGATGGAAAATTAATGTTTAAAGATTTAATTCTATAGGATGCTATAGTACTCGTTTGGCTTTCTTGCTCGTTCTGAAAACTAATACGATTTCATTAAAAAAAAATAAGAACTTTTTATGGTTCAACTCTAGAGGTTGCAACCAAATAACAGCAGTTTTAATCCCTACTGAATACTGGTTTGAAGATAGTTGTGAGGGAGATATTTATACGAGGCGTTCCAACCATCCATATACATACTTATTATGTCTATGGGTGGTAGTGGCTACTTACAAGCCGACTGTGTGCTCGTTTGCTACTTTAATTTAAAAAAAAAACACATTTATTTTATTTGTTCTTTATTATTTATACACAAAAATTCACTTAGAAAAGGCAGATTGAAAAATATGCGTGTTGAAAACATTGTATTGAGACGTTGTTTCTTTACATTTCATTTTACACTTCAAATCATTGATTTTGAAGAAATAATTAAAAACAGCAAAATATTGTATGGGACTTACCAGTATTTTACCTTGAAATTGTAGTTTTAAAAGTATTTTAATTTAGTATCTGAGGGACGTCAACATCTTGCAATGTTTCGACCATAGAGTACCACTCATATAGAGATGCCATCATTTTGAATGCTTTTGTCAAAAACATTGACCAAAATGTCCAAAATTTAATTTTTCTGATATATAAAAATACTTTAGTTTTTTTTTAAATAGTGTGTAGTACCATAATTAATGGATGTCGGTGTCTATGCCGAAAACATCGGATTTAAGTTTGCCACATGCACTGCATCGCTTTTGTTTGCTTATATTTCAACATGCGCGGTTCACATTACATTCGCAATGCGACAGAGCACTTCTATACACTTATTGCTCTATGGCTTAACGATCTGAAAGCCGATGTTATCTTTTGGCCAAATTAACGGTTAAACCGAGGTCGCAAAACTGTTAAAAACACGTATGGTTTGAAAACTTGTCGTTTAATATGGAAACTTATATAGGTGCATAGTATCTTTAGTACCATCTTTGACGACTCCCGTGGCGGAGCGGTTACCATATCGGTCTGACGCGCAATGGGTCCCGGGTTCGATTCCCGGCTAGACAGATATCTGAATGATATCTGTTCTTGCACTCACGACACAGGAGAAAATCCTCTGGGGCTATGTGTGTTGAAAGCATCTAGAAAGCATCATCTTTCGTGCTCTTGTCACCAACACAAAGCTAAATATGATTACGGTTCGACATATCTCCTGTCTTCCTTCCTGACAGAAGCTTGAGGGTAGAAACCCTTTGTGATGCGACTTCGGTGACACAGACATCATACTTGGTTCTGCCTAATTACAACAGTTTTAAAATCAAAATAAAAATCAAAAAGAAAAATATTTTATTTACAGTAGATTCTTTACAAGAAATCTTTTTTAACGTCAATAATATTATTTTTTCACTACCACCACTTCGGAACGTATTTAGTTATGGAGAAGTAGCGGCGCAAGAAACTCCATAACACACATGTATAAGCTGTTGTGTTCTGGTTTGAAGGGTGTGGTAAGGGAGACATGCGTATTCGAAGCGTTCTAATGTCGTTCTTGGGAATAGCAATGCATCTGTGGCCGATCTCAGGTAGGAATCTAGCCTTATCTGGGTTCGTTACAAATATTTATCAGATCAGATAGTTAAGAATGCGTGCTCAAATATTATCTGTAAAGAAGCTAAACGTCTTTACGGTCAATAACCAGAGGTGACCAAACCTGAACAATTTGCCGGTAGGATTAGCAGGATTAGTAGCTTAGCGGTCATCATACCGGTCTAGCAGAGGGTCCGGTTTCGGTCCCCGCAGGCAAACATCCGAATGAATCTATACTGCTACTATGGGTCTAGGCGTTAATGCGATCTGTGTGTGTGTGGGAGTGTGCTTGTGTGTGTGTGTGTGTGTGTTTAGCAGTGGCAGATGCTACTACTATATAATAAAAAAAACTTGACCTATAGTTTTTTTTTATATATATAATGATGAAAGTAGCAAACGGGCATGCAGCTTGCCTGATGGTAAATGCCACTACTACCTATGGACATCTTCACCCTTCAGACCAGATCACAGCACTGAACAATCGAAACGATAGTGAATTTTATGCAACATCAACAGTTAGAAATCTGGGTGTTGCAGTGTTTCGCCTGTCCAGCCATTGTTTGATGGTCGTGGTGCGTGACCGTTAATTCGCTGGCCGCATCGAATGCCAGACGGTCACCATTGATACTGACAATAGATACGAAATTTCGTATTTCGAAATTTTGTAGCGCATTTATTGAAACCTTTACTAGATTTTTTTTTTATATGATCGAAGTAGCAAACGAGCATGCAGTCCACCTGATGGTAAACGGCCGCTGCCGCTCATGAACATCTGTAATCAACCCCAGATAAGATCAAGGTCCTGAGGTTGACAACAGATGCGTTGCTACCCCTGAGGACTGAACTGGAACGCCTCGGATAAGTATGTCTCCCTTACCACACCTTTCAGCCGAGAACACAGCATTGCTGAACACTGCTGTTATAAGGCAGAAATAGGTGTGGCGGTGGTGCTGCCGGAGTCGAACTACATAGAGTTCTACCTTTAACAGCTGAATATAGATGACACGCTTGAAGGGACCATCTTAGTCCCTTGAACTCCAAACTCCTTTGAAGTCATCTTTGATACATACAAAGCACATGAAACAGGTGTGACAGTGGTGCCATATCAAGCTTAGAACTGACACTCGCTGTGATATTTATAACAATGACATCATAACTAAAAAATCCAAAACGGCAACTCACAAAACATAGCCATATTTAGTTTTAGACACAACGCCGACATAGAAATAGGCTGGGTTCAAGACGACATCACGGCTAACAGTAGACGTACCGCAAGTAATGCTAATGCAATGCAGACAGACCGCGATGTACTGGAAGATTCGTAACAGCGAACTATGACGCTTAGAATGGAGAAATTGTAGAAGGAGCCTAAGAAATGGCGCGTTGTCGTACCTAAAAAAATAATGCCAAGAATGTAGAGAAATGTAGAAAGAGCGTATAATGTAGCACCTCAAATAGCCTCAAAGTGCTACTTGTTGTCTTGTGCTAAATAGTAAATACTGACTATTGTTAAGCATATTGTTAAGTTTTTGTAAGTTTTGTGCTACAAAATCGAAAAAAAACATATTTTTATTTTTTTATTTTTATCTTTTTTTGTATAACTAGGACTTGATGAAGGAAAAGATATGCATTTGAAATAACTCTTATTTGTAGCAAAATATAGTTTATCTAAATAGTTTTGATACAAGTGATTTCATAAAAAAGTTATCCCAAGAAATCATATTGTCAAAATATTATGTTGTCTAACAATAATTAAACCTCGGTTACCGTTCTGGTGGAACCAGTGTATTATTGAAGGACTTTTTCCACTACTAGTTCTTAGTAGTACTTAGTACTTTTTCTAGCACTTTTCTGACCGATCTAGCCGACACTAGTTTGCAGCCAAAGCATGCAGGACGAAATGGGACGTTTAACCAATTTATTAATAGCAGACAAAGCTACCGGAAGGCGGCCCTATTCTTCAATACGTATATGAACAATTGGGACAGGTCTTCCTGGCGTGGTTCATTTGTATACTTGTGCTGGTCAGTGGCATTGTCTGCGTATTTTTATACTTAGCATATTTGTTGTTTAATGTAAGCGTGACATTTTTTGAGATGCACCTTCTGCTCATTGGTTTGTCTGCTATGATCTGCTATGTCTATATAGAAAATAAAGTCTCCATATAGCTAGAGCTTGGTTTGAAAGGTGTAGTAAGGGAAACGTACTTATTCTAGGCGTTTCAACTTAGTCTTCAGAAGTACCAACGCATCTGTGGTAGGAATTTTGTCTTTGATTGATTACAAATATTCATGTTATTAGTGCCTACTTAAGATATTAAGTAGGCACTAATAACATGAAACTGATAAGTTAGGCCGCATACTTGTTTATTACTTTAATTTTATAAAAAAAAACTATCTAAACCTTATCCCGATCGTCACATTCTAATGAGAATTATATCAGAGTAGATTAGGTATGATTGTGGTACCTCCTAATTTATAGTTTAAACCTTTAAAATGACCTAATTTATAGACACCATCTACATTTTCTATATTCCGAGTACCCACACCACTAAAAAGCATCAGTCTAGATTTAAATAAATACAAACTTCACGGTGTCTTAAATTTTAACCTTTTTATTATTTAGTCACGGCATCGGTTACCGCAGGAGTTATTTATTTTTATCACGCAAGACGCAAAACTACCGGTTTTGGACTTTCACTGTTGCGTGCTTTGTTTGGCTGAAATGGTTCGTACGTTCAGATTATATTCATCTTCGTTATTATTTAGATACTAGCTTTAGCTATGGCTCCGTAAGAGGGAGATTTAATTTTTTTTAAAGTCGCTTTCTACACTTACAGCCTGACAGTAGGATTTTCTCCTGTGTCGTGGGTACCATGGACACACAAAGACAAATACACACTCAGACCCAGAACAGAAATCTAAATTCATTCAGATATCTGTCTGGCCGGGAATCGAACCCTGGACCCACTAAACGGCAGACCGGTAATAATAATAGGGCATTTCAAAAGTAATTGGTTATTGTTTTACTCTGGAGACAGTACCGTCACCTATTTCCGCCTTATAACAGCAGTGTTAGCGCTGCTGTATTCTGGTTTGAAAGGTGGAAGACAATTTACGAGGCGTTCCAGCTTGGACTAAGTGGTAGCAACACATATATGACTAACGTCTATTAAAACTCTTAAACCTTATCTGTGGTTGATTACAGGTGTCCATGTGCAGTAGCCACGTACCATCAGCTACCATAAAGACACCCATATTTAAAGGTGTTTTTTACATTTTTTACGCATAATTTCCTAGAATAATCCCTTATCTTTCAATATCCAGTTCTAATATACAAGAATATCATACGGCACTATCCTTCGATAACCAGTCGTGTACGCGAATTTCATACGACACATTCGAGATTACCTTTGACATAAATAGATACTATATAGTCCTCACAACATTAGTATGCAGACGAGAGTAACGAACCTCTATCGAGTCAATGATTTACGGCTCTTATGACGTCATCCAATTGTCTAATTATCAAGGCATTTGCGTAGATAACACTGAACTGGTTGGACTTGTTTTGATTATGCCGGATACTTAAATATACGATTATGGTCTATATTTAGAAGGCGATAAAGGTGATTTTGGCTGGGAAAGTTTATTTATGCAATGTTTAATAAGTATTTGTAAGTCATAATGTTTGAGTCAATATAAATATAGCTGGTTTAAAAGTAGATTAATAAATTAACAGGTATTTGTCAATAAGTTTTACTTGTAGTGATACTTGACTATGATTTTCACAAATAAAAGCAGTAAACAATGTGACGTATTAGATGATACCGGTGTAACATAGTTATGGAGAGTTTTAGGTTCATATCCTGGTTAAACATTTGGATATTTAATTTAGATTTCTTTTCGGGGTTTAAGATAGTCTGCGTGAGTCTATACCATCATAATAAATTTTATTGTATTATTTTTAAAAATAATATGTACGAATTTATGTAGCAAATGAGCATGCTAATACCTAGATGGTAGTTGGTCATTGCCACGCATGAATATTAGTAATTAACCCCCGATAACATATGATTGAATCTTACTTGAATTTGGCCACAGTAATACCCATGCCAATGAGGGCTAAGTTGAAATACCCTTCCTTACCGTCCTTGAAACGGAACACATCACATAACTCTGCGTTATAAGACGCGTGGCGGAACGGTTACCTGTTTGACGCGCAATGGGTCCCGGGTTCGATTCCCGACCAGACGAACATCTAAAATTATGAATTTAGATTAATGTTCTGGATTTGGGTGTTTGTATATTCGTGTATGTGTGTGTCCATGGCACCCACGACAAGAGAAGAAGTAGAAAGCGTTTTAAGTTTTAAGAAATTAATCGTTGTTCCGATCCCCGACGATCGCTCCTGAATCGGACTACAAAATGTTCCTTTAAACTTCACTGTTTCGAATCCTAAACCGCCGTTTGAGAACCCAGGACTTAAACCAACACGCTATACTCGTAAATGTATTTTTGCGTAACACTGTCGATACCATAAACATCTGTGAGTCAGCATCTAACTGGTTGATATGTGAAAGTTTAAATCCTTTTTGCGTAACACAACATAAATATTGTTAGTTATGACTTGGAAATCGGTAGATCTTGATGAACTTTAATTTTGGATTTTTTGGCAAAATATTGCAATGGTTTCTTCGGCCACATAAGGTCGGAAAGTCTGTCCTATCTGTATTTACGTAACACATTATATATATAGTATGTGGACTGACCTGAGATTTTGAAGGTAGAACTTATATGAAAAGGTTGATTTTGTAAATAGCCATTGTGGTTCCACTCAAGTGGTTCTCAAACATTTTTGGAGGCGAAGCCGTTTTGAAATTTTTGAAGGAGCCCCAAAATAAACGAAAAAGTTACTTGCATTATTTTTATAATAGGTAATTATATTACAATGTAAGTGTATACTATAATAAAGAAAAATAATCTAATGGGAGTATTCTTGCGGAGCCCCCGTAAAGGCTTTGCGGAGCTTCAGGGCTCCGCGGAGCACACTGAGAATGGCTGTTCTACTCCTGAAGCACCACATCCCTTCCTATTAATATCAATACAAACATACATAAAGATATTATTTTAGTTTCACTTCTGACGTTGTGTTCTTATTTCAAACTTGCTGATCCCCGTGGTTACACCCGAATTTAAGAAGTAAAAAGGCGTACTTATTTAAACGTATTTGATATCCTGCGCCCCCGCGACGGCGTCCGCATGCGCGTGCAGCGCGCGCTAATGCTTTTTAAAAAATATCTTTCAATGAAAGTCCCGTGAAAATCTGTCCAGACAGACAGACAATATTTTTTTAATTGCATTTTTGTTATAGGTACGAAACATACTTACGTATACTTTCATATGTATTGAGTAAAAAGTTGTTATTTTGAAATCACAAACAGACACTTCAAGTCTATAGACTACCAAACTTTTCAAACACGTTTCCACCCCTAAAACAGGGGTGCTATGAAGGTCAGATTGTTATCGAATTGCAAACAAACCCGATTGCGATCAATATTGCATGTGAGCATGTAGGGGACAAAGGGACAATTATACGATATGGTGCAACAGGGTAAGTTGTATTATTACCATCGCTAACAAGTAATGCGTTAAATAGTGTTGCCAACTATTTAAAAACTTCCCGCTGATACATTTAAAAATATTGTACAAAACTGAAATTTCGACTGAAACCTCCAAATTTTTCGATTAAGAATTTGATAGCTATAAAAACGCCGTTAACTCGCCTAAATTGCATAATCCTACATAAAACAATAAAAGGTTTTTGGATCTTTTCAATTCGAGGCAAAAAGGCCGTCTAGTTGTAGACCTAGAATTTATTTCGAAGGTTTTATAATGGGTGGAAATATATTATATGCCCCTGTAATTAACTATAAAATTGTACACATTTAAAACTCGATTTTTTTCTCCTCAAAATTTGGGAGATTTGCCGAGACTTGGCAACACTGATTTCGGGAGCAACGTTATGCGTTATATGGTATCTATGGTGTTTGCATTCTGCCCCATTTACTGCTAACCTACTGTACACTGGAACCATCTGCAATCTTGTTTGAGATGTAAAACAATGTGAAATTTACGATTTGCCCTACTTTTGGGAGATTACGAGGCACGTTTTGTCTGTTTGGGAGAAATACCACTGACTCATCTATTTAAATATAAAAAAGAGGTTTTAAGTTTCAAGTGCTGCTGTGTTCTAGGTTGAAGGATGTAGTATAAAGACTCTCATACATACACACATACATACATACAAATTGCTTTACCAATACCCATGTGGTTCTAGGTGGCAATGCGTATGTACAAATGGCTACTTCAGATGAATAAGATCAACACTTCTCTTAATATTTTCGGATCTAGTTACAATCAATCTGTAAGTGTCATCATTACAGTGTAGGTAGATTAGGTACATGTAGCTAGGGAGTGTAGGTACGTAGCTACACCTACACGTACCTATATGTGTATGTCTATCTGTCTGCTTCGCTGAGGTAAACTTCTAAACGGCTAGACCGATTTTGAGGGGACTTTCACTGGAAGATAGCTGAAGGTCTAAGGCGTGACATAGGCTACTTCCATTTTCGAAAAATCCAATAGCGCGCGCTCTACAAGCCGTTTTGTTTTAATACGTTTGTATTTTTACTTTTTTAACACGGACGAAACTGCGGGGATCAACTAGTGTTATTATAAAGCTTGCTATTCCTAGAACATCCGCCTGTAAATGCATATCGGCATAATACCTGGAATCAGGGTTACGAGGTGGTATCTAAAATGCTTCCTAGAATTATTTTATGCGTGATGGTAATTTGATTAGTGTTATTGTTTTGGCATGTATTCTAAGTAAGCGTTGAGACTACAAAGTAAGCAAGTTAACCTTTAATTACTAAATGGTAAAACCCTTTGTGTTTCGATTCCGGCGGCAGCAGTGTTCAGCACTGCTGTGTTCTAGTCTGAAGGGTGTGGTTAGGGAGATGTACTTATCCGAGGCGTACCAGCTCAGTCCTCAGGGGTAGCAACGCGTCTGTGGTCAACCTCAGTTAGGACCTTGATCTTATCAGGAGTTGATTACAGATGTCCATAGGCGGCAGTTGTCACTTACAGGTGGACTGCAAGACAGACATTTTTAATTGCATTTTTGTTATAGGTGTCGTGTATACTTTCATATGCATTGAGTAAAAAGTTGTTATTTGCTATTTCTTTCGTGGATATGTGTATCCATAAAACAATTTCTCGAGACGCTGCAAACATTTCGCAACGGAATGTAGGCAAAACAAACAACCCACACAGGTTTATCTTATCTGCAGCATCCCATCGCAAGATAAAGGTGAAGATGGCGGTTCAATGCAGGCTATTCAATTTTAACCGACTTTAAAAAATCTCATTCAAATCGGTTCATGCGTTTTGGAGCTACAACTGAACAGGCAGTAAGCAGAGTAGTTACACAGATTCACGGATCCATAGAGCAGTGATAGCCTAATGGTTGAAACTTGGCCTCTCAATCGAGGGGTCCGAGGCTCAATCCCGGGCACGCACCTCTGATTTATGTGTGTATTAAGAATTTTTATCACTTGCTTTACGGTGACGGAAAACATCGTGAGGAAACCTGCACATCTGAGAGTTCTTAAATAAAAAGTTCTCAAAGGTGTGTGAAGTCTACCAATTCGCACTTGGCCAGCGCGGTGGATCGAGGCCTAAATCCCTCTCACTATGAAGGGAGACCCGTGCCCAGCAGTGGGACAATAATGGGTTGATGATGAAATAGTCAAAATATGATGCACATGATATGATTTTAAGCTTATGTTGTAGCGGATATGGAATATTATAACTACATATTATAGATAGGTGCAATAATAAACCAAACAAAACTAAGAGACGAGAATAAGAAAAAAGAAGAATAATGGAGTATTTCAATGTAAATGTAAAATAGATATTTACCGTTATATTAAAACCACTCAGACAAATCAGTAATGAACTAGACATAATATTGAATAACGTTGACTTAGTATATATCGATTCAATTTGGTTAACCAACCTGGAACAGACAATAGAAAGACCATAAACAGACAATAGGCTTGTGTCCAAAAATGTAGTAAGTGATTCATTCTTTCATCAACTCACAACTCACAACTCACAACTTTCTTCAAATCACTGAACTTTTCTTCAAAAAGCGATCAGTAACATTTTTTATTAACCTGTACGATTGGTGTTCACTGTTACGTGATTAAATATTTTTTCTGTTTTAATATCCTTAAAAACAATATTATGTACTGATGAAAACGAAACTATACATACCACAATGAACCCGATTTATTATTGGTGGACACAAGCCTATTCTTGAAATTTTGTGGACTTACCGGATAAGAGATCTAAACCCTTCGTGGTCCCATTACACTTTCACTTTCTACACTCATAGCTCCACACAAGGATATTCTCCTGTATCGTGGGTGCCATGGACACACAAAGAAGAATACACTGAGAACAGAAATCTATTTTTTTTCAAATAAAATGTTCAAACCCGGAACCTAACGTGTGTCAGACTCCATATTCCAGACTAATAACAATAGCGCTCCTTATCAGAAGAGTGCGATAACGAAGATACTATTATAGGAGTCAGTACAACTAATTCTCAGGAGTAGAAGTATCAGGTTCACTTTCGATTTCAAGTATGATTTAAATTTTGTTTAAGCTAACTTTAAGATGGCATACATTCATGTAACACTACTAAACATCAGTTACACAGTAGTTTGCTAGAGCTATAAAAGAACCTTAAAATACTAACTCGATCAACTCCTGGTGCCTTTTGACGGCGTTTCTGTAGTTTATTCTTGTCTCTTCTATATTATTTTCAGACACAGCATTCTCAAATCGATGACACAGCAAATGGAAATGCATTTGAAGGTAAGTACAGAATCCATAGAACAGGGAGTCAGTCCCGTATAGATTGGAAGCGACGATGCATGCTACAATATTATTAGTTTTGTTATAGATACAGAAGATAACATTGACAAAATTGTAGCTTAAACTATTTAACGAGTAAATTTTAAATTACAAAATAAATGTTCTTTACAAATATAAATAATAGATAATCTTTATCGCTTATTTATGACAATTCTAATGAATTAAAATTGATAACTTCCATAATTTTAGGCGCGTAAATAACAATAATATATAAGCTTTATCAGAAAATCAAAAATAATTTTAAATCTAAACCAATATTATACAAGGTCGAGGATATAATAAAAATTTACTAACCTGACATTAATTGGTGGGCATATATAAACGGATATCTTGAAACAACATATGAATCGATGAAGAAATATGTAATAGGAAAGGCATACTTCAACTCAGTAGTACCAGTACTGTAGTAGTCGTATAACATAGAAAGCAATGGCATAATGATAAACACGATCACAAGGCCCCCACAAGCGTAGAACATAAAAACTATGACGTTATTTAGAAACTTCACTGCTTCTTTTACAATTTTCTTTTCGATATCGTCCACATTGTCTTTCTCATATTCATCTACGTTGGGATGAATTTCTCTAAATTTACCAATTACTTTCAAAAGCTGGTCTTTATTAAGGAAAAGAGGAATAATTTTTGCTACAGACAAACTACAAATGATTGCACAGGGAACGGCTATGGACAATTCAAGAAAACTCTTTCCCGTCTGATATCCTAAGTACGTCCAATAAAACTCTCCTATAATGTCTGGATATGTAAGAAATATATTGATGTAAAAGATCCAAGGTTTTATGAAGTCCACAATGGCTCGGTTTGATTTTTTAGAAGATATGTTAACACCTGATAATTGGAGAGAAATTCTCGAATAACGGAACGAATTTTCAAAATCTGGTTTATTTTCGTTCATATTTAATTATTTTAATAATCTGGAAGCTAACAATAATATTTATTTCGATATAATGACTTTTAATAAAAAGAAGAATCCTTTGCGACAACTGAAAAAATAATGGTTCTGTTAAGGATTACTGATTCTTTAAGATATGTATGGTTCTCAAAGGTAACAAAGAATGAGCAATTAATATTTATCAGATAACAGTTTTTTCTAATAAGGTTCCTTTGAGTGTCAATCATGCTAGCTTTCTTGTCTTTTAATTAAGGTATCATGTTGACAGTAATTTAAATTACAATGAATTCTATGGTAAAGTAAAATTGTAATAAGGCTTTTATGTTTATTGCCGGATCATCTATTTGTCTTTATGTTTGTAAGCTTTTTATTATTTGACTTTTATCATTTTTGTACAACACGCTACAATGAACATAAACATAGTACAACAAATTACAAGATAACATTGAAACCAGTTTTTTTCGAAATATACTTTATACTTTTTATCTTAGGTAGCTACTAGCGGTTATACATCCCACTATCGACCGCGCTCGATATTGAAAAACCATGTACATCAATCACGATCTACACAATATATTATTACTGCATGCTTTTGATATTATAAACAATGTTAAAAAAAAGTCTTGTAAATATTTTATTTGAATAACTGCAGTGTATCAATATAGAATACTACATTGTGGTATATTTGACTACTTACTAAAAAGCCAGATTTTTATAATTTATATCAGAAAGTTTAGATTGCGTAAGTTATATAGCTAATGCTTAAGTTTAAAGATAATTGATAGTTAAAGTTTAAAGATTATTATTTTTCATTTTGTGTATTTTAATCATACATTGTCTTCAATAGAGCGAAGTATGACCATGATCTGCCTAATATCTGAAAACAAATTTGTACTTTAAAACTTATAAATACAGATTTTTAAAAGTTATAAAATCCTACGAAATTGGTATTAATATATATGGCACATTATTAAAAAAAACTATATGAATATAAGACTTATATTGCCCCAGCTAATCTTATAATGAATATTATTAGAAATATATTGTGATGTAATATTTCTTTCATGGTCAAACAATATTGTCAGACTGTTATTGCAACAATCTGTCAATATTGAAAATCCATATTGCAATTGTATGAAGCTATATTGAGCTTCATACAATTGCAATATGGATTTTGTACTGACCTAAAATTGTATCACGATCGTGTATGTAACTTTAATGCAAATGAGAAAAAACGATTTATAACGTAAATATGGAGTCTAGAATCTATAGCATCCTTTAAAAAGAACTCCTATCAAATTATTACAAAATTCGTGTTCACCAATATATTGATTTGCAAAATAACTAAACAGTAGGTAGGTACTTATTTTATTTCACATATCATACTCAGATAAAAGATACAATCAATGCATTGTCCTTTGCTACGTTTGAATCACGTCTAAAAATAGTTGATACTCACAGTAGTGAATGCGGGTAAATTGAGGTCCACAAAGTTCATCGCAGTCAGCTTGCACGGGCTCTGCGCCCTACAGATATGTTACAAAATGTTTATCAAGGCAATTGATAATTTTTGTATGATATTCATTGTACGTATTGTAAAAACATATTTTTTTAAAAGATGCAATTATGCACACGTATGGAGTTTCTTGCGACGCCTCTTCTCCATAACGAATAAACCTTCCGAGGCGATGGTAGAGTTTTTGACGTTCAAAAAGTGTTCAATATGAATCAACTTTATGAATGAGATTGATATTGAATATGAATGAGATTTGAATTTGAATTTGAATTCGAATCCTCGATGATTTTAGATATAATTATGGTTTTTGGAAATTATTATGTCAGGCATTCAAACCTCGTTTTACCGTCTGGTGGACTGCTTTCTCGTTTTCTACATCTGTATTTCAAATAGAAAGAATATTTCCGATATGTAATTGAGGCCATGTATAGGGTATAACCAGTTTCTTGACTGTGAGGTAATTGAAAGACTAGTATTAAAACTATACTCACAAAATCTTACAAAATAAAAACCTGATCATGACAAGTAGCACGCTTCTTTTGATGCTCTGATCAGTCTCATACCACTTGCAGTTGTATACAGCTTTGTATACTTCATTACTCTGAAATATATGAACATACATGCATGTTTTTTACTTCTTACTTAGGTACTACATATTTCATTTACTTAGAATCAATAGCTTGAAATAAATAACTAGAAATAAATAAGGGGATAAATAAAACAATGTTTGTTGCCTATGCCAGGTAGACCGATTACTCGCCCTTGTAGTATCGGGACCAGAATAGGGCTACGGTACCCCTGCTTATCTTAGTACGGTCAAAATCGCGTCATACGTCTAGTATAAAGTGCTTAGTTCCTGTGTTTCAGTGTAGCGGTGTGGATGTCAACCACACCACTCCACTTAAACGTAACCACATCACTTTAACACATCTTTGTTCCCAATAGTATGATGTACTTCAGATAACATCACTGTTAAATATCGCCCATTGTCGGCTGTGCTTACTTCACTAGTTAGATTGCAGTCTCATTTACTAAAAGAAGAAATTAACTTACTTCAAGCTCATAAATAAAGTTTACTTACAGAAGTCGACAACATATCCCCGAAGAAGCACAGCAAAAATATTTGAGACAGACTCATGATGAAGAACGTCACGAAGGAAAGAACAACAATGTTGTCGTCGATAAACTGTTTTCAAAGAGTATTATAGATAAGTTACAAATAAGGAACATTAATAAATAAACAACTATTTCTACACTCACAACACACACACACACACGCACAAGTACCTATTACTTGTGTGATGCAAATAGTGCTGTATATGATAATTAATAGTAAAATTTATTATTTTTTGGAAATAGTACAGGAATAGAGAAAGACGTCATAAATAATTTATATTAAGAACATATTTACCGCAATGTTGAATCCGCTAAGACAAATCAGTAATGAACTAGACAAAATGTTGCATAATGTAGACTTGGTATATAGCGTTTCAATTTTAACAACCAACCTGAAAAAGAAGACTATCGTTGATTATGTTTAATTTTAATCATAAATAGAACTATTTTCTGCGCCTGCCTTGTATCATCATATCACTTCATAGAATAGCAAGACTCCTTCTCATACCGTGTATGTCGTAGGAGGCAACTAAGGAACATGGTCCAAGAGATGGGAAACATATGCTTGTTTGGATTGAGATTTGGTGCAGAAATTATGCTACCAATCTCAACCCTATCTAGGAAAGGATCAAGGAACAAGTCGAAACTTCTTGTGTAACGTTATATCACACTCACATTAAATCTTATAAAGCAGAAATACCTCTAGAACAGCGGTCGGCAACCTTTTAGCAGGCAAGGGCCACGAGGTGGCAAAATCAACTAAAGATGGGCCACACTTGTGATATAACCCTAAGAAGCCCAATATACATATGGTCATATCGTTCGTTCATGCATTTATTTTGATATTCATAACTTATTTACAAAAGATTAACGGGCCGCAAGTAAGACGTCGGCGGGCCGCATGCGGCGTGCGGGCCGCGGGTTGACGACCGCTGCTCTAGAAGTTTTACATATTAGTAAATCTAAATCAACAATTACTTACTGAATCAATTCCTGGTGTAATAATACAGCTTCCTTGAAGTTCTCTCTTGTCTTTGCGTTATTATCAGATACGACATTCTCATACCGATGGCATAGCAAACGGAAGTGCATCCGAAGATATGTGCAGAATGCGTAGAGCAAGGTGTCTGAACCGAAGATATTCCCAATTACAATCACAGCTGTAAAAGAAAAAACATGTTTATTGCATCAATTGATTGCCTTTATAATATCTGTTGGCTCTTTCTTCCTGATAGGAATCAGAGTTTGAATGATAACCAGGGTTTGAAGGTAACTTCAGGGACCGCGTAATTGTCATTGGTGATCAACCAATTCTTAACTGCGCCCGACTTTATTTTATACATCAATTGTAATTTTCAGAGGAATAATTTGTGAAGTCCAGTAGAGCCATTCGGATATGTAAAGAGGTTGAATTTTATTATTTTCTCTCTCACTTATGACCAAAAAAAAACAATTGAAAGGGGAAAAAAAAAGAAATTTGACGAAAAAGGTTGTTTTTCAAATCAATGACTGACCAATTTTAATTAAATTTACTTACAAGAACAAAAACATGGGTGTAAAATTAAGAACATATTATTTAAGAATAAATAAAGTTTCCTTTAAGAAACATACATACTAACTCGACCAAACCTGATGAAGATACACGAAGGGTACTCTAACAAGAACGTGATCGTCAAAGAAGTACTTGATACGAAAGGGAAACATGAAGTCTGTGGTTCCCGTGGTATAATAATTATATAACATGGCAACACATGGAAAGAAACAGAAGGCAATTCCAACAGCAACGAATAAATAGAAGAAAATCATTATCGTCTTCTTTAAGATGGTAGCAGCTTCTTCAATGATTCTTCTTTTTTCTTTATCTTCGGAGATACCAGTATCTACTTCTGGATGTATTGTTGTTAACTTTCCAACAACTTTTTGAAGGGTATCTCTATTGAAGTACAAAGTACAAGTCTTGGCTGTACCTAATATGCAAATAGCGGCGCATGGCGCGCTCATACTCAGTTCATCGAGGGTCTTCCCTGTCTGGAAGCCATCTATCACCCAGTACAATTCCCCTATAACATCAGGATATAACCAGATTAGATTGAAATAGAAGAGCCATGATCGAATGAAGCCTAAAACACCTGGATTAGGCTTTCTTGGATATATGTCAATGCCAGCAAACTCTAGAGAATATTTTGGAAGTTTTATGGAATTAACGAAAGTTGAAGTAATCTTCGGTTTCATTTTTTAGAATCAAACAGTCAATTCTGTGAAGGTGTGTTCTTCCTGGGGACTTAAAAATAATGTCACAAAATTTTCAAGTGTTTATTTTATAATTCAAAGCAATTACAATCTTTTTACCATACACTAAGTTTTTAAATAGACGCCTAATTAAAATACTAATATAACTTTTCCATTATTATCATTTTATTTTATTTATTTATTGTCAAAACGAACGGCAGAACCAATTACACTTATTGACACACCAATTTATCGTGTAATAAAATGTGGCACCAAACCAGAACACTGTAGTACTTAACATAGTTATAAAGGCTATAGATCGCTGTAGTAGGAGACACGGTTAAATCAAACCCAAGGGTTTTACTAATTTCAAAGACTAGTGACAGAAAATGAATGAACTTGATTGAAGTAATTAGATTAGAAGTATTGGGAGTCTATTTTGTTTATTTGTGAATGGTCATTAAGCTTTTCAAAAGGAATGATAAACTAAATGTAATTAATATTGGGTGCGACTCCAAAAATACGTTCTTTTGAATATTTTTAACTTTAATCTATTTCTCTTGTCCTGTAATTATGCCAGCGTATTTACACTATTCTTTGATATTTATATTCTTCATTAAAGTAACAAATTTCCATATAATTACACTAATATATCAGGAAAAAAGAAGTTACCAAGTTCTGTAAAGCATAGAAAGGATAATGAGAACCTCAAAATGAGAAGATTTGGATGCTGATAAACATTACCATGTTGTCATAATGCGGATAGGTTGAAAGTGTGGTTAGGGAGACATTTTTATCACAGGCATTCCAAGTTAGTCCTCCTGATAGATCTGAAGCAAGATTGTTGGTGTCTTACCGCCAATTGAACTGCATGCTCGTTTGCTACTTCCGTATAATAAAAATAAAATAAAAAATAAGTTAATATTTTTATGACTAATGACGTAATTACAACTTAACTCAAATACTTTTCAAATACATCTTATTGCATTGTCATAATTAGGCGTCAAAATTGTAGTAATTGTAGCATTCATTGTTAGAAGTTACAATTGGTTGAAACTAATGAAAACAGTTTGGAAAACTTTCATCTTTGATCCCACCGACATCCTGAGTATAAAGATGGACGACAAAAAATAATTTCTGTCTTATTTTAGTATTTGCTGCGAGTTTATATAGCGGACTTAAAAACTGCTGGACAAAAGACCCTTCGCTTCGGTTGACAATATGGTTACCATGTTACATAAAATAATATTGGGACAATTCAATTTCTCCTATAATCGTATGGAATTTAAAATAACTGAGTTAAAGTACATAAAAGAATTCAAGACATTTAAAAACATAAAATAAAAATAACTTTGACACGAAAATTGACACCACAATTAATTAGTTAGCCTTATTCCAAACTGGGCACGTGTCTCCTCTCAAACTATGAAGATAATGCATAGAGAAAAATAATACACATTTAAAAAAGTATAACGAATGTTTTTATGTTTTTATGTTCCTTTACCGTTTAAGAGACTGTGTAATTATATAACTAAAAAAATTTAAAAGTACATCTGTATTTTCGTACCTACCTCTGATTCCTATCTCATTATCTGTTTTAATATACAATCATATACATATATCACTACATAGTATAAAACAAAGTCGCTTTCTCTGTCCGTATGTATGCTTAAATCTTTAAAACTACGCAACGGATTTTGATGCGATTTTTTAATAGATAGAGTAATTGAAGAGTAAGGTTTATATGTAATTTGTTGCGTGCGGGGCAAAAGCTAGTTTAATTATAAATGGAAACAGGATGATTCCTGTGAACAAGTAGCAACATGTCAACCCTACAGAGGAAGGGACAGTCGTGAATATGTATGGTACCGTTAGACCGACGTGGTCCGACCACGGTTATAATCCGCTTAAATCGGTACACTGTTTTGTAGCTATAGATATTTTAGCTCTGGTACATCGATAGGGCTTGAGGTGAAATTAAATAATATAAGAAAAAAATCCCAGACATATACAATATACGGCAAGTTAAATAAGAGCTATTCAAAAACAGAAATTACGCTTTAAAGTAGGTTGAACTCTTTGTGGGACTCCGGCGGCACCACTGTCACACCTATTTCTGCCTAATAACAGCAGTGTTCAACGCTGCTGTGTTCTGGTTTGAAGGGTGCGATAAGGGAGGCATACTTATCCGAGGCGTTCCAACTTAGTACTGAGGGGTAACAACGCTTC
>DWPV01000804.1:0-24794 GCA_018251915.1 Urbanus proteus proteus | reverse complement strand
CCTCGTCAGAAAAGTATAGAACACTCACAACGAAAACTAAAATCTGTATTCAACATATAGATATCTGCTTCATGAGGGGATTGAGAAAATAATCAATAAAAACTTCAAAACACTAAGTTGGTAATCAAACCGGTAACAGAGTGGTGGAGTCAAAGAGAATGGAACCCACTACACCCCACTGGTCGTTAATAAAATTAATTATTAACCCATTACCTACTGTCTCACTGCTTACTTAACAGTACATTTATATCCACAGACACTAGCGATCACCCATCCAATACGCAACTGTTACCTATATCCCTTAACTTTCCTTCGTACCTTAATAAAAGCATCAAACTCGTTCTCCTTGGGGTATTTCTCGCTGCCCATGAACACCATGTGTTCGACGAAGTGCGCCAACCCCTGGATGTCGGAGGGGTCACTGTAGCTCCCCACATTGACGGACAGTGCGCACGCCGCCTGCAACAATCAGAATCAAAATAAGCTTCAGAATAATAATAAAAATCGTTAATAAAGGTGATAATCATAATCATGTGTAAGGTAAAGATTTTTTTAAATATATGATCGAAATAGCAAACGAGCATGCAGTCCACCTGATGGTAAGTGGCCAATGCCGCCCATGGACATCTGAAACCAACCCCAGATAATATCAAGGTCCTATCTGAGGTTGACCACACATGCGTTGATGAGGACTTAGTTGGAACGGCTCGGATAAGTATGTCACCCTTCAGACCAGGACACAGCAGTGCTTAACACTGCTGTTATAAGTCAGAAATAGGTGTGAAGGTGGTGCTACTGGAGTCGAACTACATAGAGTTCTACCACCTTTGAGTTTTGAGAGAAGTTTACCGTGGTCTTAGGCTTGATACTACCTACATTGAAATTAATATGCTTTGAAAGATGAAAATACTAGGCAAAATATAATCAAAATAATAATTAATATCCAAGGCAGTCTATCTTAATAGACATTAATTGCACTAGATTAGATAACAGAATTATTTTTAAACATCAAAAAATAATACAAAAAAATATTACATGATATTAGATGATAAAGTTTTAGTTATTTAGTTTGTATTTGACCTCCGTATGTTTGTTAATGCTAAAATATAATTCTTATGTAGCGCATGTAGAGATGGTATCATTACCACATTCATATGTAAAGTTAAAGATTTTTTTTAAATAGATTTTTTTCAACTTTATCTAAGTAGATTAGTTATCTATTTAGATATCTAGATGAGTTAGCTTATGTAGAGCTGACAAAATTGTTATAGGGGTACTATTTTAAGGGTAGTCCCTACATACTATTGTAGGTACCTGTGGTGCGTACTTAGCTTAGGTAGTAAAGGTATTCAACACAATCCATTGTCAAAATTTAAAAAAAAAATTAACCGAACCTGTCGCAATGGGATTTAGGCAAATAAAATTTTAAATCAGTACGCAAGCATCAGTCGAATTACCAAACTACTTTTAATATAGACGCGATCTACAGAATTGATAAAAATCCAATCCTCAGAACGGTTGCACCTACACAAAAGATAATTATGACAAATTTATTTTAAATCATCTCTGCAATTGTGCACAGGTAACAAAACGTGATGATTTTATTATTACAGTGGCTTCATGTTATGTATACTGTCTGTGCACTGAATAGGAAGTTGTTTTACAATCTTTTGATACCTTTTATAATAAAATAAGTTTTAATGTTTAGTGTTTTATTGTTTATTGATATACGATAATCTACAGCATACTGTAAGCTTCGATTCAACCAATATAAGTAGCTTCATATAGAACAAGGGTCCTATCATTCCTATCTGAAGCCAATCGCAGACCAATCTTGGTATTCCAGAGCTACTCCTACTGCTACTAAGATGCTCGTCACATATAAAAATGAACTGACACTAATGTTCTTCTAATAAAATGGAAGAAACTCACGCTAGCGTGGCAACTACCACCACACTTTCTAGAAATTATTGGATATTTCTAGAAATAAGTGTAGTGGTACTATCTCATCGGTCGAGTGGTGATCTTTCTATGGTATAGTTGTATATGTATGCAGTACACCATACTCAAGCTCGATACCTCCCGTGCATATCAATTAAGGTATAATAAACAGTAATCATGCCTCCGACAAGCACCTAGACCTATCTCGATATAATGATGTTTTAATTTTTAACCATTTATATTTTGTCTTACAATCCAGTCAAAATTTTAGACATTCTTAAGTGGAAAAAAACTATCTATAGTTTCTGTTTTATAGGAGTCGCCTCTCTTGCTGTCTAATATACGGTCTTTCGAATTTAGAAAACCATCAATAGCAATAAATAAAGTGTCTGTGTGTAATTGCAAATTAACTAGTTAATAAATACAAGTTTATAATAAGTAACGGGTACTCACGATACGCGAATTAATAACGATATCGTGCGTATCGTTAACGATTCGTATCGTGAGTATCAGTTACATATTAAAAATTATCCATTCCGCGATAATATAAGTTTAAAAACATACAAGTTTCTTTAATATCAAGGTAAAAGTAAACATAACATTGACAATGACCCTAATAAAAATTGTTTACATTAAACTACTAAAGCGTTCTACATCTAAATACATAAAATTTGGACTTTATAACTGATTTTGCCAATCGTTCGTGTTTTAAACATGAAATACTGGTATCCATACCGTGTCAAGTGAAAGTTCTTTACCGAATATCTTGCATCGCTTTCTAGATATCCTGTCATACATGTTCTTCATAAATCTAAGCCAGTTTCGTCTGAAGCGAAACACCTGTCGAAGGCATGTAGTAATTAATAAACTAATATGTTCATTATCTATCAATAATATAAAGACGATATATCTGTTTGTTCGAAATCGATAAGTTCTAAAAGTACTGAATTATTGAACTGATTTTAATTATCATTTTACTATCAAACGGCTACTTTATCCAATTATAACTGATTCTCTAAAGAAAGGTAGTCCATTCATGTTTGTATTTTAATAATAATTTAAACCTGAAATAATAATATCTGCAATGCAGGTCAAAAGAAAAAGCGCTGGCGAGCTGTTTTATTCACATGCACTTAACGTAAATAACCCTTTCTAATGTGATATTCCACGCAAAATTTTATACATAAAAACGATTACACAAACACTCAGAACCAGAAAAGAAATCAAGATCAATATGTATTTGTTTGGCCTGGAATCGAAGCCGGAACCCTCTGTATTTCAGACCGGTATAGGACTTCACCACACGGGTCTAAATAGCTAAACTAAAGTTAGATTCGTTAACTATTTTACGAACAGATTTGTATCTAAATGATACAATTATTTTGCTTGGCTATTCCGTGAATGCAGTCATATAAATAGGGTATAATGATATGCTTGAAGCTAGCACTATTTCCTGAGAGACATATAACATGCATTAGCGTAAATTGTCACAGATTACATGATGTCTGTATGGAAGTTCTCATGTACTAAGACACGTTTTAGATTTAACAACCAAATACCAAGGTTTTATCTGTTATGATGTTTATATTTTACGAAATATTGAACATTATTTATAGGTCACACCATCAATCAGCCGTTTGTGGTCCACTGCTGGACAAGGGACTCACATAATGGAGGGTTTTTGAGCGTTGACACTACATTTTGACTAATGAGTCCACGGCGTTTTGGTTACCGCGGTGGGTTATGGTATATTGAAGTAAATGGACACACAGAAAGACATTGATTCCTACCTCCCCGTACGTTAATCGTCTCCAACGACATCCACGCATAGAACGGTTTTAATTTTATTCAAAACAGACTGCACAAAGCTTAAATCAAAATGAACGTCTGTCATAATTAAATCTTGCTTTCATGCTATAATTAAAAACCCGTTCGAATTTAATACTCCACCACTATTCTTGTTTAGCTTAAGTAGCAAAAACTTCATATTTCTTCACTTACAATAGCTATTAAACAATCACCTCGGTCTATTTCTTTGCTGATCTAAAAACTCCATTTTGTTTAACGTCTGCAACGAGCATAACATTTCGTATTTACGAATGTGTTGTAACATTATAACCGATAATAGATGTTGAAAATATCGATTTTACATTTTGAAAAACCTTACGAAAAGTTATAGACTTAATTTATTATAATCTGCCCATTTCAGATATTCTGTTTGACTTTGTAGTCGAAAATAATATCGCAGTTTCAGAGCAACGTGGACTTATTAAATGTAGTTACCTAAAGGGTTTGAAGTAAGGTATATCTACAGTTTCATATAAGAACAGTATAAGTAAAATAAATCCCTACCATAGGATTTAACTGACTTTATAGTATTATCTGCACTACCATGAAATAAAAAGTTAAAAACTACCAACAATAAGGGAATAAAAACATAAAAATTGTGTTACATTTTTTTCTAATAGGCGGTCTACGAGTAATAGCGGCCTATAATTAATTTCATAACAAACCATAATAGGAAATATGTTATGCTTATAATTTAATTTTACAAAGCAAGAGCGCAAAACAGACAGTACGAAACGTTGTGGCCACTGATATAAAAATCGAGAAGTAATATAGAATTTGTATAAAGGGAGCTGGGAATTCATTATGTAGTTGAGTTCAATGCCATATGCACTGTGATTCAATCGTTCCACATAATAGTTGACCTATATTCCATACCACAAAGGACAGGGGCGATGGATATTGTGAGATAATCTTAGTAGCACTTTAAAAGGAGTTCCCTTTACAATCCTTTATGGTGTATTTGACACATATCCAACGGTTAGATATCTTGCACATCTCTTATGAAAAGGCAACCTTTAGTCCCATGTAGCAGATAAGTGCTGTTAGGGAGCGTCCATAAATTTCGTGATCTATTTTACACACAGGGTGACAGGGGGTCAAGCCGAATCTCACCTAATCTTACTTTGGGGGCCCCTCCCCCAAAGTGAAATTAGGTGAGATTCGGCTTGGCAAAATATCACGCAATTTTTTTCTGCCCGAAACAGGGCAAAGTTTGAGATATAAGTATAACATGAGTCTTAACTAAAATATGGCCAGATTGTACTCAAAATATCTAAGGAGATTTAATATTCAGTAACTTATTTTATTTAGTATATCTGTTACTGAGTTACCTACTATGGGCAAGGAGATAATTTTACTGAAAATCATAGTTATGGACATGTTGGTTTACACTTGGGACTGCGCTTGAGTCTCCTTTGATTTAATTGGAATAGATAATTATTCTATTGCATTAAGGATTTTATTGTTTAATCTTTACTGAGGAACTAGAAGTGTCATCATCACTTCTAGTTTCTCAGCAATCCTAATTACAAGTCCTAATTAGTCGTAAATAAACTCACTAAACAATTTTTATTATTAGAATAAAAAATTGCATTAGAAACACATATTTTGAAAAATGACACATGAGATTTGGGAATGGGGGAGGTGGTTGAATAAAATCTCTCACCATAGGAAGAGGGGGCGTCAAAAAATTGAAAATCAAAACACCTCAAATAATTTATGGTCACCCCCTTATGGTTAAGTGCAATAGAAATATTAAAAATGAAAAGTATTACTAATAGTACCTACTCGTAGTATTTACTTTACTGGAAGTGTTAACTCGATTATGAATGTGTTAATGAGTAATAGTTTACTCGATTTTCTAATTTACATAACAACTTATGATTTTGTTTGATTTTTAAGTTTACATGCGGTTACATAAGAACATACATCAAAATAAATAATTATTATCATCAGTCTACTGCAAAATTATTGATTTGCTCGCTACATAAACTGCATGTTAGTAAAGGGGGATACGGATTAGTCGTCAACCCGTGCTTGTTGTTTTCAAACCCCCCACAATGGTACTGTCGGTTTTAATAAAGAGGTGCTATGTTACTGGAACTATCGGCTTAACATTTCTTCCAAAGTACCTTCCTCTGACCACACCTAACGTTGCTTTTCATTGAAGCTTCTGTAGATCTCATCGATCTATGTAAGCAGTAGCCTGGTTGGGTTTAAAAATAAAAAACCTATTACTATTGTTCTCAGAAATCTACATCTGAGTTGGACAATTACTTGTCTCGTATATGTAACCTAAGTTTTAAATAACATAATAAGACACAAATATCATAATATGTTACATATTCTCATGCAAAAATGTTACTGAACAGATAGACAATTTATAGAGCCATGCAATTGTTATTGTTATTTTAACAATATAACCAAGGTCTTAGGTGAAGGTTGTTTCATGGCCAATGACCACACAACAGTAATGACATAGATTGTGCATAGTTGCCTAACATTCCAAGAGAAAAACAAGTGTCCAAACATACACCTCCAACCTCATAACATAATTTAATTTTAAATTTCTACTTTAAAAAAAATAATAATAATAAATCAATTTATTGCCTTTATATTACAATACTTACTTTAATTTGTATGCAAGTCTATACTACTACTGAATCTATAACCATGAAATTTAAACAATGGACTCATTTTGACAAAGGATTGAATATGCCGAAAAAGGATTAAACAGGAATTTAATGGTGCAGTGCATCGCTCGCATGGGCATTTAGAGTATTGGTAAAATGCAGACTTTTTATCAGCCAATAGTTGGGTAATTTTCTTAGTCAGGATGGACCTAGTATCAGCCGATAAATGCATACCTCTTCATACTAATTAAGAAATCGACCCAACTATCGGTCGATAAAGCCTGCAATTTATGGGCAGTCTTAATGATTTAGGATAATGTGATTGCTGTCGACTGTTTGTTGTTTTTACGCTGCTCATTTGTTCATGTAACATGAAGTGTTACACTTTTTAAGTAACAAACATAATGCCAAATGAATTTAATTCCTTTCCTTTAATTCCTTTTATGAAATAGAAATATCTGATCATAAGTGCCCACTTTCATCAATGGTCATCTATAATCTACCTCAATCACTTGAAAATTTTTGAAGGCTGTAACAGTACCATTGCCTATACATTAAAAGCTAGCAACAAACAAAGCGGATTCCATGTTGTCATATTCAAGGATCCAGAAACCCACAAGATATGTCAAAACTTATAAAGACTCAGTAAACACTTAAAAAAAAAGATCCCTCCTAAACTAGAAAAATCTGAAAAATCAAACTTACAAGTTTCTCTTCATCAAATTCACTGCGTCTCTTAATCCCATGTTGGTCACTAGCAGCAGACTTCACAGACTGACCACCGTCACTCTCCGGGTCAGTGACCTCCTCCGAGCCACTGGACTCCTCCTCACTGGATGATACCTCCTCAGGCAATGTGATGCGACTCGGGTCCGATATAAGAAGAGCGGTTAACCCATTTTCTAATCTTATAGTTCTGTAAATAATATATTTATCAAGCACTTGTATATCAAAATAACTAAATCTAGTGATTGCTAGTTCAGTCTTTTGAAAAAAGTAAACACATTACTTATCTATCGAGACGACGAGTAATTCTATCATTTTTCATTGAAAAATACCATCCAAAATACTATTTTAAATAGCCAATGAAAAATTGAAAAATTAAATTTATAACCCAAACGTAACAAGTATTATATGCAAATCCAATTAACAATAATTGATAAATATATCTAAACACAGAAATAAATGATTTATTACTTACTTATAATGTTTTTTATCCGATATAGATTTTATAGGTTCTGGTAAAACCTCAACTTTCTCTTTCCTGCTGGCAACAGAAAAGACTTGCCTGGGTTTATTAACTATTTTGACCTCCGGCTTAAATTTAGGGGCTTTATGATAACTTCTCTTAGACATTATAGCTTTTTTGCTTGTAACCTGCAGCGGAAAAGATGTTTTTTGAACAAGGCTGGACAAAAATTTTGACATTTATAAATGCGGAGTATTTGGGGCTGTCAGTATATATTCATATTTTCCCTTGGACAGTGTATTAATAACAAAAAATATACTTTATTCTTTTTAAGATCTTTATAATAAAATTAAATTGTTAAATTGAGCTGAACCAGTGACTGTACCCTGTATTTAATTGATTTTATTTGTAACATCTGTCAATACTTAATTGTTTAGGTGTCTGCATAAATAATTATCTATGATTAAACTACCACAAGTATGAGTTTATTACGTTTAAATTTGTATTGAAAAGTTTCTCGTTTACGTTTGGGCCCATACGATTACATACAGCGCTCTTAGGAAAAATCGTAAACGTAAACCAAGATCGTATAAAAAACAACGTAACAAACCCGTACTAAGGGTACATAAGGGTGATCTACAAATTAAGTATAGATTCAATTGAATTACGCTATAAACAAGCTTCATTAATTTGTCCTGTATAGTTAGTTTCAATTTGATCCTTATAAGCGTCACTATCCGATGGCGCGATAATACAGGATGTGATTTTTTTGTTAAATGAAACCGTTCGACTCCCTACCAGAAAAAGTTTTTTTTAAATCTAATTATGCAGTTTCTGATTTCCCCATCTACACCCACTTGAAGAAATCACCTGTATGGCACTATAATACACGCTCTCTACAGATTGACTATAGCGCTATTCACTTGTACCTATACATAATCACCCTAGTGTGACGATATATTCCATTCTTATTAACTCTTACGAATATCATTATTATTATTTATATAAGTATAATTAGACCACATAATTAAAAGCTCTGCGCATTAATAAAATTCTTTAATACTTCGGTCTTTACCTTGAAGCAGGGAATATAAATTGTTAAAGAACTGGTAACATAATATATAAGTCTACCTATAGATACACACATAATCGAAGTGTTGCATCTATAGACTCCGAATTTCCAATAATGTATCGGATCGCCGGTTCATAGAGATTTCATAAAATAATGTAATCTAAAATTGGAGATCTTCACACTTGATAACGTAGAACCTATTGTTGTTTTATTTCACAATGCTTATATAATCAAAGGCTTATAATAAATATAAGAAAAAGGGAATAGAGTACACAATACACATACCAATTATGATAATACTAGTTTTTACCCACGGTTTCCCTCACGTTAATGTGTACATGTATTCGCATTTACAATAGTAAGGATTATATGCTTCTGGCACAACGCAAATGCTATTCATACATATTAAGGGGCGGTAGGAATAAAAGGTCTTTCTAAATCGCTCAGGGATTAGTATCTTCTTCAGTATGAAAAGCACTCTATGTTCTTTGAAGGTCCTTTGATTATTTATCCTATAAAGACTCTATATAATAAATACATAAAGTCTGTCCTTTTTCGGACTCCTAGCAATGTGTGGACAAAAATTCCTATTGATTGGTTTGGTAATTGAAACGTGATATAGTTACAAACAAACAAATAAATGGGCATTTAAACTTATAATCATTAGGATAGGATTATCTGTGGAAATTGATCGTTGGATGGCGGAAAAGCTTTGTCTATGGTTGTAAGTTGTCACTGTCAAGAGCAATCCTGTCAAGTCAAGATGTCATCTGTCAAATTCAAATTTCAAAACATTTAACAAAACTTCGTTACAACTTGCTGCTGTTAAACTTTTCGCCACATTGAAAGTGTATATTTTATGTGAATAGTGGGTTTCTTTTATGATGGATCAATCGTATTCTGAGAGTGATATATCGTTATCTCCATCAAAGATATTCGAACGTTTGCAAATGTTACGGCAACAACAAATAATGCAGCGCGGGAAGCTACATAAACACCTTCAATACCAGGACTCGCCTGAATGTTCGAGTGTCACGGAAATCGTAAGCCATTTCAGTAACAGTACCAGTTATAACACATTTCGTAGTTTGCTCCAGTCGTCACAAGAACCGAATGAACAAAATTCATGTATTGACGTAGAAATTTCGACCCGAAATGTTCACGATTATATAGAAGGTGTGTCTGTATTGAACTTATCCCAAGAATCAGAGTTTATTACCAATTCACCGATTTCGAGTAGAAGTGCACTCTCAAGTCAGCCCACTAGTGGTCCTATGACAAATAATTCCAATATTTCTGTGCCAAATGGACTCAATAAAATGTCGGTTGCCAAAAAACAAATATCGTTAGATGAAATGCCCATATTGTCACCAAAAAAAGACTTTGAAGAGCTCATTATAGAAAAACTTAAAAATGACAAAAGTAAGAATCAAGAACCCAAATTAAAACAAAAACCTTCGAAAACTAAGAAGCCATTTTTAAAACGAGGTGAAGGGATGACACGCTTTGGTATTCAGAAAAATGATTTAGTTATTCAAAATACTAAAGCACTGCCATGGAGAAAACCTAACAAAACAATCAGACCGGCAGTAAAAGATGCAAAAAATCCTGTTGAAAATTCAAATAAAACAAAACCAGTAAATGTACAGATTGTCGTAACTAAACCTAAAGAATCATCGCCTTCACATGAAAAGGAATCTAAAAGTATAATTACAAAACCACAATCAATAGATGAACCAAATCTAGCACATAATAATCACATCTGTAGTCAAACTACTAGTCCTAATCTATCGGAGGTGAATAATAATAAAATGTCCAGTAATATTAAGGGTCCAAGTAATAATAAACTAACTAATATCCAGGGTACTTCAAAACCAAGTCATCCTTTGAAAGCTACGAGAGGTCAAACATGGGCCTCTGTTCTCACAAAAGAACAAGACAATTTCCTTAGACAACTCAAGCAGACTGAATATTACAAGAACTTTATTTCACCTGCAAAGAGCTATGTTTCTGACAGTAGTTGTAATGAAACCTTATCTAATCTCAGACAAGATCGAGAAGCAGCTGAACAGAAAATATTTGAGGTGCTTGAAAATAAGGTATCGCATGAAAGTTTTAGTATGGACAACTCATTCTTCAATCGATTTCTGAAAAAGAATAAATTGGAATGTTCTGGGGAAAGCACTCCTTTGGTATTACAGAAGTGTCTATATGAGAATCCAGATTTATTGCATTTGCACCCTGGAGGTCCTAACAGGAGAAGGAATGATAATTCCTGCAGTGATGCGGAATCGTGCAGTGATTATACAGAATGCGGTGAATCTTGTGTATCTGTTTCAACTTGTTGTTCATGTAAAAGAAATGAGATATCACATATAAATGAAAGTAAAAGTCCACACAGTAAAAGAAAAGAAAATGTTAAAAATAAATCAAATGAAGTAATAGAAGCGAAGAAATTAAAAGAAAATGAATGTCTTGATGACAATGTCAAAAACAATGATGTTAATACTGCTGAAATGGCAGATATGAACGCTAAATTAATTGCTACAAGTGAACTTTTAAAAGATAGGCTCAGGGAATTGGAAGATCAAATAGAAACATTCAAAACAGAGAATGGAAATTTAAGTAAAATGCGTGAAGAACTTGACTTAGAAAGACAGAAATTTTACGAAGAGAAAACATCTTTTGAACAAAAGTATAATGAGGAAAAGATTTTAGCGGAATATTATCTTGCAGAAGAAAAAGAGAAGCTTACCAAACAAAAACAGGTGTATGATAAGTATGTACGGGAAATGAGGGGGAGACTTAATAAAAAGGACAAGGATGAAGTAATTAATTTGAAAAAAGAAATAACTGCACTTAAGGAGGAAATAAGAGAGAAAGATGCGAAATCAACCACTATAACAGCAAGGCTCCGTAATCAACTCAAAATTATGGAGAAAGAAAAAAAATCGTTACAGGACGAAGTCGAGAAGCTAAAGAAAGAAAACCGAAGAATTCAACATAGCAATGACATAACACGAAGGCTAACTAATCTGAAATATCTAGAGCAAATAAACAAAAAACTTGCAAAGAAAGAAATACATTCTGAAGTTGATTTAGACCGAGATGTTAAATATAAAGCATTTGAAATTGAGAGACAGAGTAGATGTAAGAAAATCCTGCCTTTATCTGAAACAAGACGAAGAGCAAAAAGTGTACCGAATTTAAATGTTACTTCTAGATATGCTAAATATTTTAGTCAAAAAGATTCTGTTAGTGACAAAGAAGCCAATAAATTTATACATGCTGAGGCAACAGTCAATTCAGATAATGAAGACATCAATTTTCAGTTGGATGATGAGAATGAAGATTTAAATGGTTCTTATTTAAGTAATGGGAACATCAGCGAAGATGAAAATAATTTGGAGAAAATATATAATGAACGTTTTCAGTCAAATCCTACAACAAATAGAACATCCGGTAATCAGGAATCTACAAAAATCAGTCCCAGACATTATGATGGCTTTTTCATTCAAAAATCAAATTCTGCTACATCTTCAAAAACATTGAGTAAAACTTCTTTATCTCCTTATCAAGCAAACTCTAGTGAATCAAGTGTAAATACTTCTAAATCTCCTGTTTCCATTCTAAGTAATAGATCTCGGAGTTCTAAATCACCAAATTTAGGCAAAGATATCGAAGGAAACGGTTCAAATAATATCAATGATAATCCGTATGGAAATGATAGAGTTAATCCTATTTCTATTCTGAGTAATCGATCTTCTATAAGTCAGAGATCAGTACCCGGATTTAATAAAGAATTATACTGTGACAAAAGGATGATACCTAGTCCAGAACCCTCTTCAAGCAGAAGTAGTATATCGAAAACAAAGTTAAATCCAACCGAAATTAAAAAGTTGGATGGATCGAGAGAGCTTCGATTCCCAAATGGCAATGTTAAATATATATCCGCTGATGGAAAATATTCAAAGTTTGTTTATTATAATGGTGATGTGAAGGAGAACTTCTATGATGAGGGTAGAATCAAGTACTTCTATGCTGAAACGAAGACTTATCACACAACACATCCAGATGGATTAGAAGTTTTAGAGTTCTCTGAGTAAGTTGATTTTTAATCTTTTATGGAACAGAAGTAATGAGCATGTAATCCAACTGAACCTCAGAGGTCACTGCTTCCCATGGACATCTGTAATTAACTCTAAATTTTTTTTGTGTAACATGTAAGTAGCAAACGAGCTTGCAGTCCACCTGATGGTAAGTGGCCACTAGGCAGCAGGACATTTGTAATCAACCTGAGATATGATCATGGTCATACCTAGGGTTGACAAAAGATGCGTTGCTGCCCTTGAGGACTGTTAGATGCCTCACATAAGTACTCATATATTTTAATGCAAAACATACCAGTGTGATGTTGTAAGGCAACATGGGTGTGGCGGTGGTACCTCCAGAGTCAAATTATGAAGGGATCTATTTTCCGATTTAACATGTAAAAAAGGTTTGTTAATTATTAGGTTGATCATCCTCATCACATAATATTCTATCCTGTATAAATATTGAAAACAATTACTGTTTTTATGTGATACCAAAACCTAATCTATGTTTTACAGTGGTCAAGTAGAGAAACGTTACAAGGATGGTTCATCAGAGATCCGCTTACCAAACGGCAGTATACGTTACTTCGACCCAAAGAACGAGCACGTTCGCGAGGAGTGGCGGTTCCCGGACGGCGCCGTGCTCACCGTCTCCGCGGACGGCGAGCAACGCATCGTGTTTAGCAATGGACAAGTTGAGGTTCATGCTAAGGATCGTAAGGTAATTTAGTTTTTTGTAGGATAGACATATCAAAATCAAAATCAAAAATATTTTATTCAAAGTAGATTCTTTACAGCAGCGGTCGGCAACCCGCGGCCCGCCGACGTCTTACTTGCGGGCCGTTAATCTTTTGTAAATATGAACAATATGACCACATGTACACTGGGCTTCTTAGATTTATATCACAAGTGTGGTCCGTCTTTAGTTGATTTTGCCTCCTCGTCGCCCTTGCGTGCCAAAAGGTTGCCGACCGCTGCTTTACAGAATACTTTTTGAACGTCAATAATATTTTTTCTTCTACCACCACTTCGGAAGGTGTTAGTTATGGAGAAGAAGCGGCGCAAGAAACTCCATAACACATTCACATAAACATTCATACCAAACAAGCATGCAGCCCACATTATGATTTGTGGTCCATGCATGGACACTAGTAAATGAGCCTAGATAAGATGAGAATCCACTTTTAGGCCAACCCCAGGTGCGTTGCTATCTCAATGAGGACTAAGTTGGAATACCTCTGATAAATGTTTCTCTTCAAACAAGAACACCGCACCACTACACTGTTTTAAGCAGATGCAGGGTGATGCCACCACAATGGTGGTTGGACTCTAATAATAGGTGCCCTTTAGTTGTGTCACCTTTAATTTACTTCTCAGTGGGAATGCAACTGGAATTTGATTTGGATAAAATCACCTTTCTTGTTTTTTGTACAAAATCTTAATGCGCGAATCCACTTCTTGATAATACCATGTAAATATGTTATTTCTTTTTCAGTATCGTGAGTTCCCAGACGGCACAGTAAAGATAGTCTATAACGACGGTACATCTGAGACTCGTTACGCTTCCGGGAGAGTGCGAATCAAAAATGCTAACGGTGATGTGATATTAGATAAACTAGGATCATAATAATATAGTACACAGTATTTGATCTGTGATTCATGTGCCTTATATACTACTCGTTTATAGATATTTGTGTAATCGAGACCCCGGTAGCGGAGTGGTCACCATACCGGTCTGCCGCCCAGTGACTCTCGGGATCGATTCCCGGTCAGCCAGATATCTGAATGATGAATTTAAATTTCTGTTCTGGGTCTGGGTGTTTGTGTATCTGTTCTTGTGTGTCCATGGTACCTACGACACATGAGAAAATTCTACTGTGGGGCTATAAGTGTAAAAAATGTCTTAAAAAAATGAGCCTCAACTTTAACACACATTATCAATTTTGGAAGTGTTTCTGATGTTGAACGACCTTTCTTCCCTCCTTAGAAATCCAGTCTTTATTTTTGGATTGAGAGGATAGGCAAATTATTTATTAGTAAGATTAAGTATGTTGAAAGGACTATTTAAATTTATTCACAGGCAAATTGAAAATTTTTCCCTTTATTTTCTCAATGATTTCTTTAACAAATAATTACTTAATGTTTGCAATGTTTGTATGATTTATTGTTAAGTTTATACATACTTAATGCTTCAAGACTGTTTATATAAGTGGATATTTGTATATTTAATTAATTATTATTATGTATTATAGAACTTTTAATTACTGTGTTATTATGTATTGTTTTTCATATGTGAATTAAGTGAAAGAAATGTGTCTCAATCATTATTTAATAAAGTTAATTACGATCTAATAATATTCTTATTATTACTACACAATAGTTCAGCTTGCAGAAATTTGATATCTGGCATCTGATGTTGCTTTGGGTATTCCTTGTAATTTGAAATTAATAGGTGCCATGTGTTCTTCAGTGCCAAAAATCTTTTTCAGAGCTTCTCTTGCGGCCATTTCCTTAGCAGTTGCTACTGATTCGCCGAAACCTGTAACAAAAAATGATTTCGTTATGTCAAAGAAAAGCCTGGATTTAATTATGTGTTTATTCAAGTATGTGTGCTGACTCCCAGAATGGGCAATCAGTACAATTTATTGTTACAAATGCAGTTAAATAGGGTAGTCAGTATTAAAGTTCTATAACAATATAAGTACATTTCACTTCTGTCTCGCGTATTTCAGCATTTTACCAAATGTAATTTTTAAATTATTATTATTTAATTTCCTTAAAAATATAATAGACAGATAAAATATAATAGACCAAGCCTATTGTATGGCCTACATGTCATTTATGGACATCCAAATAGGGTAATCAGTCTTATTTTCCTAAGAAAATACGACTGATTACCGATATAACTACCTCTATAACACCCCTAAGAGTGGGGCTTAAAGTTAATCGAGTAGTTATACTACTTCTAAATCTTTCTTTACCTGCAGACAACATTTTCTTGTCTATGTAGAGGCCAACTCTGTAGCACGCCAGTAGAGTATTTTTCCCAACTTCGGCTATTAGTCGTGGCTCTATTACAGTGTTGTTCTTTGACAGCAATCCTGTTAGCATTGCCCATGGATCCTCAATATTCCAGTAGTCGTTAACATCTTTGCCTGAAAGTGTAAAAATAGTTTCATTTTGTATTAACTTATTGGAGATAGAATGATCTGATTCACATTACTATTAGTCGCTCGGGGGTTAATTTGTAGGTGCTAGATCCTCTGTGGTTAGACTTTGAAAGGATTACCACCATACTAATGTTTTGCCTAATAACAACAGTTATTAGTGCTACTGTGTCCTGGTTTGTAAGAAAAGAAATAAAAAATTAAAAAATATTTCATTTTCCATAATCAATGATGAAAAATATGGGTAAAAACTTACAATAATCTGTAACTTAACCTGCATTGCAATGTTTATATTATCTATGGACAATCTTTTACAAGAACTAAGCAAGAATTAAAGAAGTCGGTAAAAAATATAGCCAATTTTTAACAAAGTAAAATTAAATTCACTATGTTATCAGTTAGATAAGTCTAACATGCAATATTATTATTTTCAAGAAAAACAGCTAATCAACACATTTATTAAAAATGGTAGTAAAAGAAATTTTTGGAATAAGAAATTAAGACTTTATTTAATGTTTATCAGCGGTTCCCAAACTTTTATGGTGGCGGACCCCTTCTGACCAGTGAACATTTTGACGGACCCCCAAAATTTCATTATTAAACGGGAAAAAATACACCATTTCCTTTTACTTTATTCCCTTCATTCCTTTCACTCTATTCCCTTCACCCTTCTGTTCACACTTCTACTGTTTTGTCGGAGCTCCCACAAAGGCTTCGCGGAGCCCCAGGTGTCCGCGGAGCACACTTTGAATATGGCTGATGTAAATAATATGTAATTATAAATGAATTATAGAATCTATTAGATATTAAACCTCTCATGCAGTTCTGCCCACTCAGTCATGTCACAGCCACTCAGTCCTAAAACTGTCACCTTTATAATATAAGCAATACCTTGCAGCTGTGTTATAACAAAGTCCCTGACAAAGTGAGCTGCCCTTTCTTCTCCTGATGACTGTATGAGGCAACCAACTAGTGCTTTGAATGTATTAGCTAATATATAGTTATCCACTGGATAATCCTGAAATACATAATGTAGATGGGCATTAGGGAAATATTGAAACTTCATCTCTCATGGAACATACATGAAAAACTTAAGAGTATGTAAGAAACAATACAAATTATTGTACTTTTGCTAAGGTCCAATACAAATTTCAAAAGTTGTATTTGTTACTTTCTTGTCTAAAAGTAACTATAGTTTTCTCAAAATTAATACAGTCCTTACGGAGATAAAACAATACTTAAAAAATGGCAAAGTTTAACTTGCAATGAATATAACAAATAACAAAGTTATATAATGATGCTTGATGACTAGAGCTGTAGCAAAGCATATTTATTTGTTTTGGAGTAACAGCTTCGCCATCAATTAACGAAATGTTACTCACCAATGCATTTCTTTTCTCATATCACATTTTTACTATGTATGTAACTTGTATATCATATCGTGTATGAAAATAAGACTACAGAAGTTGCTCTATGCTATGTTATGAGGTATAAAAAGTAAAAAGTACGGATACAATACAACAGTAATGAGTTCTAAATGCTATAGTAACTAATACATACAGGTCCGTTTTCTTTTGTTACTTTTACACCTCTATTGATGAATGAAAAGGGATCAGCAAGATTAGTGGTAGTGGCAGTTAGCCCTTTTTAGTCGTAACCATTGATATGATTTTTCAAACTTGGTAAAGTAATTCAGTATATAAGGGGTCTGACGTTCAAATATCCTGTAGTCTGACAGGAAACCTATTCTCAGTAAAAGGTTGACATCTAATATGTACGCTGACGTCTTGTTACATTTATTTTACTTTAATATATTTTGTTTACGTTAGCTTAGAACTTACCGAGGCTAGAATGATATCCTTAGTTCCAAGGTGTAAGCTGACCTGACTCAAGATATCTTCACTCATAAGGTGATTCCTTACACCACGGATGCCTTCTAATGGGAATTTTGGCAGCACTGCTTCCAAGTAGCGTTGGATATACTCTTCCATAAACTTCTCTCCTGTAGAAGATCATCTTATGTGAGGATTTTTATAAGTATGTTTATTTCTATTTATAAGGTGATTTGTAAAGTTGGAGAAATAGCAAGAACATAATTTATCTATTTTTATAACATATTTATTATTTTATTTAAGTGATATTTTTCTAATGTATAAGTCGCAAACAAGCATACAGTCCAGCGTATACATGCAACGTAAACCCCTCATAAGGTTAGTCTTGTTGTTGATGACAGAGGCGTCTGAAGACTAACAGAACACTTCAAATAAGCAATTACAATAGTGGACTTAATGATATAAGCATTCTGGCAAATCTTGTCAGTTCAGGGATAGGGACAAAGATGTAAGTAAAAAGAAAAAAAAAATAGAGAAAGTTCCAACAGTTTAAAATCTTACTAGAAGACTTACCTTCTGCAGCAAGATCCCGATTATCTTTCATTTTGATATCGAATTCAATTTCTTTTTGTTTCATTTCCTCTTTAATGACATACGATCGATCTGTAAATGCTTGTAGAAGTAAATCCGAGTCAAACTCTTCGCTTAGACGCACCCCAAACGCATACAACTCGGCTTCTAGATTCCATTCTAAAAATGTATTTCTAGGATTTGTTTTCTTCCCGCCGACTTTGTCTTCTCGTCTTTTTAATTCCATTAATGTAGGCGCTACCCATCGGTGTATCTTTTGGCCTGAAATAATAAAATCCTTAATGAAATGTATGTACTACGATAGAGGTTAAACTGTATTAAAAAATACTTACTCTGTGTGGTAAGGGACACATTAGTTACGATCTTTGAAAAAACGGGGACACAACGTCTGAAAAATGCCATTTTATCATATAAATTAAACTTAAACACAAACGTTAACAAAACATTACATTTTCATTGACATTTGACGAAATGTCATAATTTTTAGGTTATGTAAAGTTTTTTTTTTCTTAAATGATTATTACCAAAAAAATCTCTATATACAGTCATCACTCTTTAAATAATCTTATAAAATCAGTTCTGTAAACGAACCTATAGTATATGTATATTTTCTATAAATTAGATGACTTACGTTTATAAATTAATCGGTACAATTTTTTTAACTGTTTTCTTTTAATATGTCATTATAAATTTGATTAAAAACGCCGCTTATTTCAACACAATTGAGTGTTGCGACTATACAATATATTATATTGTAAACTGGGAATATTTGTGGCAGCACCATGAAAGAAAGAGACAACATGAAGTGGCATAGGAGCCGATTAGTATGGGAACTGTGTATATTAGGTATACTACGTAGAGTCGATTTCACGAAAGAAGTCCCACGGAAATTTTGGGAAATAAATCTGTCATCATTATGAATTTGTGAAGTTCGCATAGAAGTGTTGCGTGTCTGGAATAGATCATATTCAATCAAAATCAAATTATTCAATAAATATTTAATTAAGGCTAGAAAAAAATAAAATTGGGCAGAATCAAATGTTAAGGTTGGCAACATTTCATTTCTCTACACTAGCGCCGCGGCCATGGGACTTCTTTCATGAAAAGGACTCTATACATAATTTTATTATGATTAAGTAAAAAGTAAATCGCAAAAACAATAATTAATTTAATTCCAAAATATTTTATACCAAACGCAATAAGAAAACGAGAACACAAAATAAACACTTTACAAAACATATTTTCCTTATCGACCCTTGAGGTTCGTGAGAAATCCTCTCACCGAACTAAAGAATCCTCTTTTCATTCTTGCTACTGGATAAATAGTGTGGTTGCTGTAGAACGAAGCTGAGGTATCGTATAAAGAGGACGTTATATCTATAGCCTGAAAAATAAATAGTTTTACAATCATGATCATAAATATCAAATTTGAGAGTGAGACTAAAGTTCACAGGTCCACTTCTTCCTTTAGAATCTTAAGATCTGTATAAATACCTATACAGATACGTGGTAATTATGAAGGTAATTTCAAAATTAAAACGACGAATAAGGTTAAGATAGGACTGTTAAACTTATACGTAACAAGAAAATTGTAAGTATGATGGCGACACTGGCTCCCATGCAATTGGCCTTTCTTCACACTTCTACTAGTTTTTATTGTTATGTGGTTCAGGACAATTTAGTTTTCTTACCGCGAGAGATGTACTTATATGGTACGAGTCAAATGAACTCATTACGCTCGGCTCGTAGCGTCGAACAGGTGGTAATAAGCCTTCCGATATCTTCTCCGTCCTCATGACCAAACAGGACATGAGCCTTCTGAAAAACGGCCTCTTCGGCTTTTCATCTCGCGGATACAAAGTGTACTTGTTTTCTGAACGGTTAACATCCGCATCAGAGGAGAGTGAAATCGCGGATGTGCCTAGATTTGGCGTAGGGGATTTTTTATGTCCTGGAATGTGTGCAAATAACTTATCACCTCATTAAATAACTATATATGATTATAACTAACTATATTATGATTGCAATGCATATTTAAAAAGGCTCATGATATGAATTAGCGACTATATTACAAAATTATTATGTAACTACTATCGGTAAATGGGCGGTAGCCTTTCCAAGACAACCGTCGTTTTTTTAGTTCGGTATAATGAGGTACCAAAGTAATTATCCATTGCGATACGCTAGAATACAATATATTATGTAGGTTAGTAGGGGAGACCGGGGCAATACTAACTACATTTTTTTTTAATTTAACAATGTAGTGCTACTAAAATAGTAATAAAGACGTTGCTGTAAGGATAAAATAAGGGGGTGTAGATGGTGGTTCGATGACATGCATGGAAGCCGGCATGAGGCTGTAGTATTGGTCCAGCGATGATCATGGGGAGACTTTGAAAAACTCTGTAGTCATTGACACGGGAAAGTAATAAAATTCTGATGGACCGTTATTAATGTCAATAATGGCAGGGACACAGAGGACACAAGAGTTAGTTATAGCAGTTCGATCCAATACATGGTCAACCAAGCTTGATATCATTAATATTTAACGATAACTATTACATTACTAACGTTAGTAATATCAATAGGCTATCTCTAACAACATTCACAAACTATAGATATCAAATTCATAAGATCAATAAGATTCATACATATTTACGGTACATACCTTTAAAAATTGTATGAATTGAATGACAATCTTTTTTTCTAGGACTGTATAAAAGAGATTCAGGTGCATGACTTCCCAAATTACTGGATGAAAACGTGACATGTTTCATATGCGCCATGCTACCATAACGAACCTCCATAGAGGAAACTGCTTGTCTTGGGCTTTGTTTTAAAAGCTTAACATTATCGTCAGCTTTTTTATTCTTTTCGATGGAATATAATATTAGTAACGGTTCCTTTGGTTTTTCATCGCTAACCTTGTCTACATTATCTTGAAGGTACAGATCATGTCTCGCTTGTACGATTTTATTAATCTTTTCACTAGAAATTTGTCGTTTTCTTGTCTTACGGACTTCTCCAATAGACACAACGCTACATTTTTTGGAATTGTATCGCTTACGTCTGTCCTGATTGCTTTTGTTTGAATTTTTTTTCTGTATAGTTTTCTTAACTTTGTCATATTGATTACGAGATAATAGTATGGGTTTTCGTTTTGTGACTTGGTCTATTTGCAAGAACACTTGAATGTTGCGATTACGTCCAATATGTTGATCTGAATATACAGTGTTCTGATCATACTGAGTAGATGCAGTTACTAATTTTGGCTTCTCAGTTATTTTTTTCTTATCTTGCATGTCATTGACTAGGAAATTACATTGCTGAAGTACTGGTAAATTATTTTTTTCGCTAAAATAAGTTAGAAATACGTAGATGACTAAAACTACCTTTACATAATTCTAGTAAAATTCTAGTAAATTTCTAAAAATATATACTCTTGAAATGTTCCAAACATTTCAGAGTATATATTTTTTTACTAAATAATGCAAAATATTAGAAAAGAAATAAATATATATTTTTCTTTATTCTTGATAAATTGATTACATTATTCTTTATTACAGCTTTGAGGGTTTTAATGTGTCTAATTTTGTTATTAATTTTAACCACACTACCGATTAACCTAAATTTTTGGGCTTATGGCACACCGCTGGCATACCAATTCGATTCAGTATTGTCTAAATTTAAACCAACCGAATAGGTAATAATCGTGAAAAGGAAAACAAGATACTGATCGTAGTGTACCCCAATTTTATAATATTACTAAAACACAATAAAAATAACCATTTCTCAGAGTACAAGACACGCTGTAGTTCTTGATCGACGAATTCAGGGAAATAGTCCTAGAAAAAAACAAAATCACAAAAATAAAAAATAAAAATTTTGATTCCCATAAGCATTTATCCATCAATCGGTGTAAGTGAAAATGAAATAATCATTCTCATAATAAAATTTCTTGTGTAACAGTAGACAGTCTACTAACCTGGCTGATTTTCTCTGCTCGAAGGTTTTCGATGCCAAGCAATTCTCTTATTTCTTGGTCTCTTTCAGCAGGATTTGGTACACAGCATTTGTCTCCACGATAATGTTTTCCTAACAGATTAAAAAGAAGAAGATTCGCATTGCTAAATAACAACCTTAACAATTATTAAATACTATTCTGTCCATATTTGTTTATGTGCAGTATGGCACTTATAAAAAGTTATCCTTTTTAAAATGATTACACGTATCTAGTATCTACGATTACTATGACAGTGATATCCTAATGGTTGAAACTTGGCCTCACAAATAGGGGTCTGAGGTTTAAATCCTAAACATGCACCTCTTATTTATGAGCGTATTAGACTTTTTTATTTTATTTGATTAAAAGGTGAAGGAAAATATCGTGAGGTAACCTACACACCTGAGAGTTGTTAAAAAGATCTCAAAGGTGTGTGAAATATACCAATTCGCACTTGGTCAGCCGGGTAAATAAATACCTAATTCCCTCTCACTATGAGAGAAAACCCGTGCCCAGCAGTGGGACAGAATATTCAACAAGGTTCATGTGATGTTCATTTAGTTTTAACATTTTAAGTTTTAATATACCCACCAAAAATATCATTGTCGTCTCTGTCCGTTTTTTTCGCCTTAAGTATAATTTTATTAGCAGGTTGTACACTGTTTCTGTGTAAGAAACTACCATCTTCACGTCTGAAATTACGAGCACTATCTTAATTAAATAAGTATTACTTATTATTATGATTACACAAATTTACGACGTATAATAAAACAAAAGTTTAACTTAGATTACGGCAATGTCTGAAATAAAAAAGCAAATATTATTTGCATACATGAATGCAAGGAGTGCATTTGTGATGTACAATAAAATAAAGCGAATTAGTTTCATAAGATGTTTGAAGTATGAGCTGTATAAGATTTTCTTTTTGTAGAGCATCAGATCAGAATTTTTCCGATACAATGTGTCTAGCCATTGTCATGTAACATTAGGATAAATTATTGTATTTTTACCGTTGATTTATTTCCAGACTGTCTCGTATTTTTAATTTTGTAACATTTTTATCTAGAGCCTCACATTCATTCAATTTCTGCAAACAATAAATAATAAAGTTAAGATAATATACTTTTTAAAGCCGAATAAATAAGTAATTCAAGAGTTCTTTGTTTACCCTATCTTGTTTTTTGTGATTAGAGATACTTTGTTTATCAAGTTTTGTATTTTTCGATAACATGAGAAAATTGTCCACAGAATCTACACTATCGTAATGGTTTTCTTGATATTCCAAATCAGGTGGAATTTTAGCGTGTGGTTTCCACGACCTTTTTACACATAAATCAGTATTTAATTTATCTTGAAGGAATAGCACACGATACTGCTCATTGTCACCATCGATATTAATCGTCACTTTAGAAGCATTCTTCATTGGTTTACGTCCCTCTTTTTTTATTGCATTTTTAGCGATAACAGGTGAAAGAAATTTGCTAGTATAATCATCGACTATAGCCTTTTTGATTTTTCTTCTATCAGTATTTGCCTTTTCTTGAGTAATGTTAAGTGGATCTACTTTTGATGTATGTGCAGTATTTACAACAATTTGATTTCGATTTGATTTATCTTTCTGGGGAATTAATTTATTGAGCGACAATTTACTTTTGGAACTTTCCTTCTTAGATGTTTTATGACTTTTTCGATCTGCTATTTTATTATCACTTTTATCTTTGTTTACTTTATGTGCAGGAGAGGGTGATCTGCTTCTAAAAGACTTCGTCGTACTTGTATTGACATTTGCAGTTTCAATTTTTGGTTTATTACTTAGTGTTCTATGAATACTATTTCGATCATTAGGCTTAGCATTTTTCGATGTTACAATTTGTTTAATTTGGATGAGGTCATCTAAATAGTTTACGTCTTCCATTTTATCTTTTGTTGGATAAACTGATATAAGAATTAAAGGATTTTTTCGTTCTTTTGAATTATCAATTTCACAATGACTTATATTAGTTGCAACATCCATGACATTCTTACAGTTACACTGAATGGTTTTATTACTGATTGTAGTATTATTTAAGGTATCTCTTTCTAGGTCCATAGAAATGTTGGCTTGAATAGCCTTTGAAGATTTGCTGCAACCATAATACAACACTAGTATTTTTATTTACTTAGGTGTCTTGCACAATTCTTCAATTATATACCTATATAACAAACGCATTGTCAATGATCGCGATAAAAATATAATTATGAAATTATATAATTATACTTACACATATCCCTTATTATTTTCAAATTGTCCAACAGGAGCGGGGCTTACACTTTTTTGTCTATACGCAGTTTCGACTAAAACAAATATTAAATAATAAATAACGCTTCACACTCATAGCCCCACAGTAGGATTTTCTCCTGTGTCGTGGGTGCCATGGACAACAC
>DWPV01000803.1:0-24816 GCA_018251915.1 Urbanus proteus proteus | reverse complement strand
TAAGTGTTCTGTGTAAACTAAAGAAAAAACAAACACACGAGCAACTCAACGGCAGGATGCTAATTAATTAAAATAAAAAAGTAAAACATGTGTACCGCAGTCAGAATAATCATAACCAGAATCAAGTGAAGCGAGCGTAGCCGTAGTGCCAATTCATTACCATTTTAATAGAGATTATCCGCTTACATAAACTCCGCTGCATATCAAATCATAATGATCTACATTATCGGATGAACATTTGAATTGAATGCCTCATTACAATGACGTAATATTTTTGCTCGGATGATACGGAAAGAGTTATGTAAGGTACGGGGAAGGGGATAGCGTAGCGTTTCGCGAACGTATGGTAAAAATGCGGTAGCCGTGCCTAAAAACGTAAAGGGACCACCATGTAAATTATTCCAGTGGCCGACTTGAATTATCGGGCTTGCGTCGCAATAAAACTCCAACACTGGAAATTTTATCAGGGAAGGAGGTACACGTTGCCATATTTCATTAGGCCAACGGTATGTTTGTGTTCGGGCGCAAAAATATTATATTAATCCGCGAAGTTACGGGTTTGCATTATTGTGTCGTCCTTACAGTTGATATTTATTGTGTTGTGAGGAAAGAGTAGGCGCGGCGCTCGGTAGGCTGTCGGAGACTCGTGTCTCGGCGGAATTTGTCCCGGGACACAATAAATAACGAGGAAAACAAATAATAATGTCTTCTATTAGCGCTGCGAGCTTCGGATGATTTATCAATTGTTGCGCCACTGCGAAACTTGTTATTGTATCAACCAACAGTTAATAGACTGTTACAATAGTTTAACGTTACATTTACTGAGATTCTTTATTTCTGTTGTATCGCAATATCTTTATTCATACATTTTACACGTAGATTTGCACTAAAAGTCATTGTTGTGTTTTAAAGTTATTACAGTGCATATGAGTATATTTTACAAAATTGTAAATGTAGTAGCGAGACAAAGAATAATTTTAAGATATTAGACTTGTCACTTAAGTTCAACGTAGCCATTAACTAAATTACTCGCAGCTGAATAGGAATGCATATGAGCTGAGGAATACACCTGCTATGTAGAAGGTTCATGTCTAACAATAGAGATTGCAGCGCAAATTCTCTTGTACTTCACATAAAAACGGCGACTATAATAAAAATAAGTGGAGGTTAAAGTGAACCCGACAAATAACTGAGCCGAGCGGGCACCGTACATCACTGGGAAGAATTTAATCAGAAGAGTCAACAGAGTGGCCGGTATGCCGATGATATCTAGAGACGCTCATTGGCGGCACAAGCCGAACAAATTGGAAAAGGTGGGGTGTGCGAACGCAACAAAGGTTACAATTGAAATTTCCAAGATGCCTGTTACATTTTTCTTAGTGGGAGCACGTACCACTCGACGGGAGACGCGCGGTTTCGCTCTTTATACGAAATTCGACACAATAACGTTCTTCCGTTTATAATTGTACCGCAGTTTTACGACTGCGGGTTTTACGTGACGCACAATCGGAGTTCCGAGTATAGATAGGCTCTAATATTGCACAAAGGTTTGTATATCCAACCGATCTATGAAACAAAATAATGTCACTATGAGTCATCTTCTGTAGCAAAGTTTATTGGAAAGGGCGCTGCACTCCAATTCTATTAGCGAAGAGCCTCAGCGAAGTTTACAATAGCATCAAAGTAAGTCAAGGGAGACCCTTTCCGAAGCGATATCCTATTTTCTCGAGACACCGCAGCCAGAATTAGTCTCTCCTCATTATCGTAGGAGCCTCCAGTCTGGCGGATCCGATTTAAGTGGAAACTACATCCCATAAGTATTCCATGAGAAGATATGACAGCATTTCATTTTTCTAGGGTTCTATTTTTATAGTACCTAACTCCAATGGAAAACCCATTATAAAATATTCACCTATGACGCTCCGTCACTTTTCATAGAAACACTGTAAAGTTTTACTTGACAATTATTTAAATGTAATATATTCGCATGTAATGTCTGTACAGATAAAATTATTTTATTTAAAAACGATTGCAATATAGATATATTATATTGAAGAAATATTAAGTATGAATTTAGTATCGCAATAGGCTGTAGTTTTACTAAATATACTACTAACATAAGTGTTTCTAATAAAATATTACACTGTTACACGTAAGTAGCCTTCTCTCAAGATACATAGAAATAGGCATTTATACGTCGAACAGAAACTCACATATTGGCCGAGGTATTTCTAGTAGCTATAACATAAAACCGCTTCGTTTAAGATAAGTACGTGGGTACTTTGTTGCTTTGCTTTGTTAGACAGTTTTAAGTTCAAAACTCGGGTCGAGTCAACGTGTATACCTTATCTAAATTAGTCCTTCGTTTATCAATTAACGAGTGTTTAACCTTAGCTACTTAGAGGATAGGATGCTCGATTCCAGATATTTTTATCTTTGAATGTAACTCCCTAAGCCAGTGGTACAAAATGTATGTTTATTGTTAGCTAGTCATGCCTAAGGCTTTGTCTACGCAGCTTTATCGTTAACGAATTAAGAATAAACCGTTTTTATTGAGTCCAATTGAAAATGTAACGCTTTAGTAAAATTATTTTCACTAAACTTTAATTATGTACAAGCATTTAATTCACCTGAGTCTTCCATTTCAACAAGTACAGGTAAAGTTACAACCATAGACAAACTGTCCTACCAGGATACCCTAGTAACTTCTAACTACAACAGAGATCTGGTCTGTAAGTGTCTATGTAGGGTATGGTAAGGGCGTTCCAACTCAGTCCTCAGGGGTAGCAATAGCAACGCATGTGTGGCCAACCTCAGGTAGCATCTTATCTGGGGTTGATTACAGATGTTCATGGGCGGCAGTAGCCACTTACGATCAGGTGGACCGTATCGTCGTTTGCTACTTCGATCATATAAAAAAAACATAAAGATGTTAAAACCACTGTAATTAGTCCGGGACTGATACCACCGTTGTATGTTCAATATGTTATGGATTACAGATACCCATGGGCGGCAGTGGCCATATACCATGGTCTACATGTATTTTGCTACATAAATCTTACAAAAAGTGTACTGGGTATTCACATGATTTTCAAATACCTAGTCCGGGATTTGTGGTCGCACGAACACAACGCAATACAATCATACTCATACATTAGTCAGTGTCTGCGGTCGGCCGTTCGAAGTAGACAAAGCGAATACTGATTGATTGCTCATCAAAGAAATAAACGGCATTAAGTATTACAAAGACAGTAAAAGTTTACTATCGCCGCATAATCATGATAGTAAAAACTTAACTCCGTGTTGACGTGTGTAGAAATTTTAAGTGTCCCTTTGTTTCTCGCTATTATAACAATATAAAGATTTAAATATGGTAGAACTATCTGTAGTAAAAGCGGTAAGTATGCCTCGAAGTAGCAGTATTCGTGCTGCCGTATATCCAGTATAAAGACAGACCTAAGGTATTCCACATTTACAACTTAGTTATTACGGGTGGAAGGATTCTGTAATCTACCTTATGAAGAATTCTTGTTTTATTTCTAGATTATCGATGACCGTTATTTTCAACTAGCTATTGTTATTATTTTTCATTAGGTAACATTTATAAAATTTGTGAACTTCTTTAAATCCATACCTGCATCTAATAAATAAAATGGCATTTGTATCAAAACTCACTTTACAGTTACAGTTCAAAGACACTCAACAGTTCAATAGCACTTATTGCATGTGCACTTTTAAATTTCCACCCTAAGTTCCATTACAAAAACGTTTTAAAATCTGGCACCCCACCTGACATACATCAAACGTGCGGACACTGAATGTCACGTAATTAGCAGATGGTTCGCGCCATGACCGCTCGCGGAGCACGGGGGGCGCAGATGTGGCATACTCTGTTGTAAATAACAGAGTGTGAGCCCCGCGACAGTTTCTAATTGTGCCGCGACAATACGTAATCTAACCGGGCCCATTTGCAGACACGTAGCGCGCCCCCAAACAGCGGTGGCATCGAGTCGCCTTTATACTATCTCTATTATTTCTTAAATTATTTTCTATTTTGCTAGCGTTTAATGAAATTTAAAGTATTTTAATCTCCTATTTTCAATGAGAGCCTTATTAAAGTGTTGATATTAATTTTTTTTTACATTAGCATAAAGGCTAGGCAAGTTTAATGTCCCTGACATTGTAACGAACGTCTGGTGCAATTATTTAGGTTAAGGCATAAGTGGCACTAAAAAATTATACCTACTAAAAAAATAAAATATATTTTATCATTAAACTGTCCATTCTGTAATAAAACCTCGCGCGTTTGTAACTGAGCTTAAATAAGTAAAAAATAATAATAAAACAAGTTGGATAAATGTATAAATAAACGAGTAAACCCAAATTAGTACAAAATATCATTAATTCATTTCTGATTTCACTACTCCATGTCTCCCCTATTCCAATCCCGAGTCCCGATTCGCCAGGTGCCACGACGCACGAACGGCCCCGCGTCACCTTTCGCCAAATTGTCCATGCCGCGAGCCTACGCACTACTATGGTATCTGCTCATATGTCAAATCTTCTTTTTGCTCACCATCAACCCTCGCAAGGTCAATGAGCCGACAAAATCTATTTAAAACTGTTAAACATTAAACTTTCTTTCTACAATTTAGACCGTTATAGTTATGGAAGCATGTGTGAAAAATAATAAAATCAGTGCCGAAGGCCGGAAAACAACTCCAAACTTCATATCAATGGAGAAACTTGGAGAACCTACCAATAACACTTTCCGGATCTTATAAGATATCCCAAAATGTTTTATACGACAAAGAGTTTGAAATAAATAAATTTATTGATTTAATAAATAATTTTGAATTATTTAATTAACTATTTTAAGTCAATTTTTTTTTGGTATTTAAAAATTCATGCACATTTGATGACGCATAATTCTATAAGCGCACTGCCACATCCAAACCGTGTCACTTCAAACAAAGTTTCGCCTAACATCACTTCTATTCTCATCTAATCTCTATACATTAGATACAAACCCTTGCAGGGTTAATAAGCCGGCAAAACAAACCTCTTATGTTTATAGAGCGCATTAAACCTCAGCGCTCACCTAATTCAAAGATGCGATTAACGTTAAGTGGTTCAATGTTAGAGCCGAAAGCAATAACAGTATTGCGCAAATATTACAAATTGTCTACCTTATGTTTTTGTTCATTTGCATAACACGAAGTAAATATTACATGCAAAAGATGATTACCTGAAACAAACAAATTATTAAAGCATTAGCAAAGCGACTAAAACCATATTTACTCATATGTAAATTGCGCAACGCCGTAATACAAATAATCATTATTAAATTATAGGAGTATTTAGAGGTAAGCACCGGCGATGGGCAGGATGTTAATTAGAAAATTATGTGGGAAATTATTAATAGGTCGACCGTGTAGCCGATTAGATAACAAACTAGTTCATTAGGCGTTCAGGATAAGGGTTCAGAGGGGATCGAGACGGCGAGCTGTCGTCATTACCGCCATTGTTTTAGGGTCGAGAATGTCCGCGGTGCTAATTGAGGAGCTCACGACGGCGGAGGCGAGATAAAGCAGTAGCGAACAATACGGAGTGCGTCGGGCCGGGGGCGGGTGTGACGCGTGGTTGAGGAATGATCAGCGGCGTGGAAATGACGACTTAATGGATTATACGTGTTCGCCGACATCGAGATAAGTGTCGCGCCGATATCGGGCCCGTCGTCGGAGATTAGGCACCGAAATTACAAAAATTAATAATGTAATGGAAATCAACCACCGGTCGGTTTATGCGTCGCTGACCTCACGTGACTGAGTGGAACATCATTAATTTTGTATATGCTATTATTTACTACGATTTTAAAATATTTCCAACTTTAGAACAGTTGAAAGCGTGACCCCGAGCAACATTAATCACAAAATATGAAACCGGTGTGAAATAACAGGGATGTGCGAAACAATAACTTTGCGCGCAATTTACTTGAATGAATCATAAAGGCAAGTGACCCACATCACACGCATGAACCCACGCAATTGAGCACCCTAGACAGTTGCGTGTCGGCATGAAGCACCGTAAATTGAATACGGACATTCTGTTATAACGAGCCACAGAGAGCAGTCATCCAATCCACATTAAAGAATACCACAATAACCTACGATTTACCGGCAATCTATTCTTTTATAACGCAGGACAAGGTACGCCTCTCCACTTACGACAAAAAGTCGAAGGAGGGATCACCCGCTGTTCTTTTGTGCGGCGTCTCTAGGCGCGATGTGGACAAACGAGCCGTGGGACCCGGCGCAATATATCGAGACGGTGTTACAGCGCGAAGGACGCGATTCCCATTACAAAGCCATTTGCGCTGTTTACATAAAGCAGGAGGGATGCAAATAGTGTGGCCGGGGCCGGTGGTGCGATTGCAAATTTTCCGCTTCTCGCGTGTCAAAGGAGATAATTTATTGCAATTGAGATATAGAAGGCGCCTCGGGATCGCGGCCGTAACACCTCGCATAAATAGTGCCGCGACGGACTCGCCAACCGTCCTCCTATCATCCCGACACCAAATAAAATTATGATCACGACCATTTATTACACAACATTAAGCGACGGGTTCATTTTAAATCGATATAATATAAAGAAAATAAAACCATTTATTACACCTTCATAGTCCTCTTTCTTACCTTAACCTCAACCATAACAATATTATCTATGAATACAGATTCATACATACATACATTCATTCATAGATACATACAGATGTACGGCATTTAATCAATATAAATATTCAGTGCTTCCGTAGTACACTACTAACTTCTTACAAGGACGATTGATAATTTTCCAACAATTTTTTCCATATACCTACATACATACAAAATTCTACACCCAAAAACAGCGAATACAAAACTACTTAAACGATTTATTCGTGTAATAAATTAGACCAGATGAAAGTAATACAATGCAATAACAGATGCAACGTAAGATCCATTTCAGGTAAAACAACCAAGTGGCGAGGCGTGTCTAGTTTGGACACGTTCTTAAATTTTTTGCACAACATCTCTTGAATAGCCATCTATTAATAAGAAAACTTACAATAGGGCCATGTGCATTCCGCACAATGCAAAACTTGAGGGTTACTAATGTTCCAAACTTAATATATTACCTTGATGTATTCGAGGGCTTGCAACTCTACAAGAATACCAAAAACATAATTGACTTTTGTGTGGCTATAAATCAAGTGAAATGCAATCTAATGGTAAACCTAACCACAATTTGTTAAATCAAACGGTGTCGACCAAATTGTTGGCTTCGCAAAACACATAATGTGCAGACGTTTAATTTGATGATAGGTTGGTGGTAGAATGGTGGAAAATTATATCAAGATCGCAAAACCGAAATAAAGGTCGATTAGGATGTGCATTCCAAGAAAGTGTAATTTAGTTGTCCAGATATTTTTGTTATATCCAGCTACCAAAATCTGCCTTATTATAAAATATTTTTCCTTTTCGTTTCAGATAAAAAATAAGCTTATCATACTATCATTATGACCTTTACAACTAGGCTCGAATCTCTTCGCAAAATGAGAAAAAAATGCTTTTCATTTTATGCTCTACTTTAACAAAATTAGGTTTTTCCATTATAATATTAGGTAAACGATATCGTCTTGGAAAAATACTTTAAAAATTATAGCATTTAAATAAATTACAGATAAGTGCCTGTTATTAAAATATTTCAAATATTAAAACAATATTTACAACTAAAATCACCTATTCATAGTTAAGTGTGTACACATTACGAGTCAAATCAATCGTGGTGTGTTCACTAAAAGTTAAATTCCTTCCAAGTCATTGAGCATGGATAATAATGTGAACGTCAACAATCGTCAGAGGTCCGCAATACTATTCTATCAGCGTGGTGTTAACAAGCAGCGACTGCGGCAATGCGCCTGCCAGCGAACTACCTGGGCAGCTGGCATGAACCCCCACCAAGCTTCATACGCCTCACCCCGCACCGTCCTCCATCTCTCTCTTACACACTCGACAAAAGCTTGTCCAAGCGTCACAAAAAGCGGTTTCGCTCTGTAGTGTTATGTGCCGGTTGCATCTGTGTGCGTAGAGTGTATTTTTCTGACGAGCTCTACTCTGGAACGGGTAGAGCGGAACATAAAGCGACGTTCGAGGCTGTTAGAACGTTTTAGCCCCGGGCGTCGATTTACCTGTTGGAACGCGTGAACCGGCGCGGCCTTGTGCGCGAGCGCAGCGCAGGTTCGAATCCGAGTCAGTTCCACCCCAGATCTCGGCGCGGGCGCGCGCGTCACGTGTTTTTGAGTTGTTGCGGACGCACGATCTTGTCCAATTAGTGTTGTCGCGAGAAACAAGTTGAGTGGCCGGTTCAACTAGTGAAGTACACTCGCACGATGGATGAATAAAATGGACAATTTCGCGTAACAATGCGACTTTTATGTGCAAATTTAGTGCAAAAGGATAACAAATGAAACTATGTAATACGTTCAAGTGAAGTTAAGTGGATTTGTAAACAAAATGTGTTCGATGTGGTTCATAAGTTTGATCTTGGTGCTGAGCGCTGCTTTGCCCTCTTGGAGTGCTTCTTTATCGGCAACGACGGGGGCGCGCTACCAAGCGCCTGACGAGTGCCGATGGACGAGGGATGACGAGGACACCGGTGTTGCATTACAATGCAGATTAAGGACTATAAACAGTGAATTAGAAAATACTAACTTCAGTGCTATACAACCTCATCTCACTGTGAGATTACGCCTCGAGTGTAGTGACGCGCTTTTCTTCCAAAGCTCTTTAGCCCCCGGTAGTTTTCGTCAATTGATAGAGTTGAGAGAACTAACCATCGAGTATTGTAAAATAGGCAACCTCACCGACGGCGCCTTGACGGGCCTTCGTGAACTCAGAAATTTAACAATAAGAACTCATAATACAGACTGGTCTACTATGTCGTTAGAGATAACACCCACTGCATTTTCTAGGGATGTCCCTAACTTAGAAAGGCTTGACCTCAGTGAAAACAATATGCTCATATTTCCTGAGGGATCATTATGTGCATTAAGAAATCTTGAACACTTGAATATGACAAACAATAGAATGCGAGATATCGTTCACTTTCAATTTTCGACTGCACATCGTCACCCAACTGAAAAATGTGGAGATAACCTTTTAGTATTAGATCTGTCCCGGAACTTAATCGATACTTTGCCGCCGGGTCATTTGTCTGGATTAAAAAGACTGCAAAAATTATATGTACAAGGAAATGGACTGAATTCCGTAGCAGATAGAGCATTAGAAGGGCTCATATCCCTTACAACTGTAAGATTTTCAGATAACCAACTTACGAGTTTGCCACCTGAGTTATTCAGTGACACAAAAGAATTAAAAGAAATATATCTCAACAATAACACCATTACGGTACTGGCACCAGGTCTTTTTAGTGATCTGTTTCAACTGCTAGTACTTGATTTATCACATAACGAATTGACATCCGATTGGATAAATACTTCTACATTTTCCGGATTGAAGCGGCTTGTATTTTTGGATTTCTCACATAACAGAGTTTCGAAAATGGAAATAGCATTATTCAGAGATTTGCACAACCTACAAATTTTAAAAATGCAAGATAATTTTATTGAACACATACCAGAAAATGTATTCAGTTCTTTAAGCAATTTACATACATTGATTTTATCGAATAATAGACTGACAAATGTTGAAAGTTATGCATTTTTGGGTCTACCAGTATTATCTGTGTTATCAATAGATAGCAACCGCATATCTAAAATACACCCACATGCTTTCCGTAACTGTACTTCTTTACAAGATTTACATATTAATGGAAATAGATTAGATGAAGTACCAATTGCATTAAAAGAAGTCCCACAGTTGAAAACTCTTGATTTGGGAGAAAACTTAATAGTGAGCATTGAGAATGCATCTTTTATGTCAATGGAGCAGATGTATGGACTAAGACTGACTGAAAATAATATAGGAAATATTAGTAAAGGAGTTTTCGATAAGATGACATCATTAAAAATTTTAAACTTGTCTAGAAACAAAATACACAAGATCGAAGCAGGCGCATTCGATGGCAACGTAAACTTGCAAGCAATACGACTGGATGGCAATTATTTAACTGACATCGGCGGTCTTTTCGCCAAGTTACCTAATTTGGTGTGGCTGAACATTTCAGATAACCGTTTAGAATGGTTCGACTATGCTTTGATACCTACTGGATTGCAATGGCTTGATATTCATGCGAACAGAATTGCGGAACTTGGAAATTATTTCGAGATCGAATCACAACTATCACTCAGCACATTTGACGCCAGCTCAAATAGATTAACTGAAATAACTGGAAGTGCTATACCCAACTCTGTGGAGATGTTATATTTAAACGATAATCTAATTTCAAAAGTACAATCGTATACGTTTTTCAAAAAACCAAACTTAACAAGAGTCGACTTATACGGAAACAAAATAACGAGTTTAGATCCAAACTCATTAAGAATATCCGCAGTTCCACAAGATAAATCAGTGCCAGAATTCTTCATAGGCGGAAACCCATTAGAATGTGATTGCACAATGGAGTGGCTACAAAAAATAAATACGGGAAACAGAGCCAGAACCCAACCGAAACTAATGGACTTAGACAGTATATACTGCAAATTACTTTATAATCGAGGAAATTCTTATGTGCCGTTAGTTGAAGCTGCGCCACACCAATTTTTATGCAAATATGATTTTCACTGCTTCGCTCTATGTCACTGCTGTGACTTTGATGCATGTGATTGTGAAATGACTTGCCCTAATAACTGCACTTGTTATCACGATCAGTCTTGGTCGGCAAATGTAGTGGAATGCTCTAATGCTGGATATGTAAACATGTTACCCGAAAGAATACCCATGGAAGCATCTCAGTTATATCTCGATGGAAATAGTATAAAATCTTTGCCAAGTCACGCTTTTATCGGAAGAAAGAAACTAAAAATACTATATCTTAATGCATCCAGTATTGAAACGATTCACAATAGAACTTTTAATGGCTTGAAGGAACTAGAAGTGTTGCATTTGGATTATAACAGCCTCACTGCTATTGAAGGTCAAGAATTTGATGGTTTGGACAATTTAAGAGAGCTTTACATAAATAATAATCGGATTAAAACGATTGGTAAGGAAATGTTTAATCATATGTCACGTTTAAAAGTGCTACACTTGCATCACAATAGACTTGTGATGTTATCAGTGTGGCAAATAAATCCAGTTATAACATCAATTACACTATCATATAATCCATGGTCTTGTGATTGTGAATACACCGAAATGTTTCGAGAATGGACAAAACGAGTAAGTTCTATTACAGATATTTCCAGCGTAAAATGTATTTACTCGAAAGGAAATAATACAGAAATGGCAATATTTAATGACACCATGTTCACTGATCCTAGTTATGGATTTAATATAGTTGAAGAAAATGGAACTATATGTACAGGAATGCCTAGTATCAACAACAGTATCAACGGCAACTTAACGGCAACAAAAACTATAATCACCAATGAAGATGTGCAGGACTACATACCACTGCTCGTTGCAACTCTCGGCGCATTCCTATTAGTTCTGTTCGTCGCTATGGTTGTGTTTATATTTAGACAAGAAATGAGAGTATGGTTCCATTCTAAGTTTGGTGTTCGACTATTTTATCAATCAAATGACATTGACAGTGATGACAGTGAGAAAATGTTCGATGCTTTTATAAGTTATAGTTCCAAGGATGAAACATGGGTCGCCGAGGAACTGGCACCTGTACTAGAACAAGGCGATCGACCTTACAAATTGTGTTTACATTATCGTGATTTACCCGTCAGTGGATACGTCGCTGGTAATATCATACAAGCCGTGGAAACATCTCGCCGCACAATCATGATTCTAAGCGAAAACTTTATAAAGTCCGAATGGTGTCATATTGAGTTCAAAACGGCTCATCATCAGGTGTTAAGAGACAGACGAAGAAGACTGATCGTAGTATTGCTAGGTGAGGTGCCGAAAAATCTCGATCCAGATTTAAGATTGTATTTAAAAACCAACACGTACCTACACTGGGGCGATAAGATGTTTTGGGAGAAGCTAAAATTTGCGTTACCGGATGTACCTAACAAACAGAGATGTCGTGGCGTGCCGAGTCCTGGGGCTGGTGCAGTACCCATGCACCGACACCACCACCCTAGGAGCCACCTGGGGGCACTGCCGCCGCCACCGCTGCACGGGGCCCACCCGGTGCTGCCGCCACACCCCTCGCATACTCCGCACCAAGCGCCGGCCAGGGGCTCGCCTCATACGCTCTCCGTCCATGTGTGAAAGTGCTCAAAAACTCAGAAACTGTGAAGTGATATTCTATTTCAAAAAGTGACTGTTATGTGTAAATTGTGATGGCTAGTCGGTTAGCGTATGTATTGTAAATATTTTTTATCAATATGTATTAATCTTAGATTAAGAAATATGTAAATAGCCTAACTATCGAATGTTCTAAGCGATGGAACTAGATATCAAAATTGTTCTTTTAGCGAGTACTATACTCGGAATAAATATGATTTGTAATACCAATAATTGCACTTAATGATTGGTATTGCGTGTACACTTTTAAGTGATGGGCCTAGTAAGGCTGTGCTTGTAGGGCAAAATCTTGCCGATTACTATTAGAGTGACTTAATATGGCATCACTGCCTCCATCTGTGATAAAATTAGATGTAGTTAGATAGCTTATTACTTTAGTATCCCATCAATGTATATTTTGTAATTTAGTCATGTCTAAAAGAAAATAATATTTATTGTAAGTTTTTTTTTCAAAAATGACTGTGTCAAAAAGTGATAAACGATAAATAAAATATGAATGAAATTAAACAGACCTTTTCTTTCGCTTTAATACTCTATCACAAGTTTTATATACTTAAATCTTTATTTCAAATACACAAATAGGTACATTAGATGTACAAATACAGTAAACACATTTTAAGAAGACCTAATCTCGTATAAAATGTTGTACATATTTTATGAATTGAACACAAATTTATTAATATGGCCAAGTAACAAAAAAGCAAATAATAGAATTGTCTATGTATAAGTATAAGCACAAATATTTTTACTTTAAGCTTCTCGAAGGAAAGTGTTTATATATTCGATGTGTAGACTTGCCTGAGCAGTATTTTATTATAAAACAATACAAACATACAAAGTAAAAAAGTCATGTTGTAAAGTATGTGTTATATTTTATTACAGGACTTGCTATTTTATCTCATATCGTCATTAATTTTATCAAAATTAAAACATGATTTGAACACACACATCATATACTTACATCACAAACATTAAGTTTAAATTTTGTAATTTTATAATATCAAGTATGATATTACATGAATTTTAACTTTACGGATGAAAGATACATAATCCTTACTTCATATCATTATTTAAATTATATGATAGGATTATCCTGAATACATTATTTCCAAAATTTAACACTCAGATATAAACGCTCAAATAGGCGCCCTCATAAGACTAACACAATTCATACTAACTGAAAATTACATTCTAATAAGACACGGTTTTGACACTTTTGACGTATTTCTCTTTTATAAAACTAAGTTAAAAAAAATCTAATTAAAATTAATCAGATTTCTATTAAATTATTTGCTACTATTCATTTATAAACATTTCTAAATCATTAAAATCTCGAAACTCGATAAAGATCACATGAATTCCAATCATTAACAAATAATATTAGACCAAAACATACATTATAAGTTTAAAATCATTTATCAATGCTTAAGATAGTACATAAAATATTGCAACGCATTTCACATTCGAATATCCTTTAAATAGTAGAAGCTATCAGTCTGAAACGAGCGACGTTATTCAAACGAGCAGCTCCCATAGGCGAGCATATTGCATATCAGGTTTTTATGTATGTTGTGTAAGGACTGGCCGGCCGACGACCGCGAGCCTTCAATCTGAGGTAACGAGCCTTCGGCCCGCAGCCCTAAGTAGGTGTGAAACAACTGGAGACGCGAACAAAGGGATCGCGCGGTTTATTCTATGAGATTGCTTTTATAAGATTCGCAAGGAGTCAGCCGCCCGCGAATAATACCCTTGCGATGCCTGTTAACTTTTATTTTTCATGCGCTGGCATAATAATAAATTGAGATTTATTGACGCATTAATATCTAACTACAAAGTCATATTCCTGTTTCACATCTGATTAAAGTCAACTTGTTTTAATGACTTATTTGCTTAATTTTCTACTAGTTTCAACCAACTTACTTCTAGCGAATCCTATAAGAATTTAGTAGGTACTTACAGAGCGTCGATACATATGTATTTGATGAGTTTCCCTCAGAAAGAATAACAAAAACATGTGTCAACAACATACTGATATTTTAAATAAGAAATGTTCATTCACTGTAGTTCCATTACGGCAGCTTCAACGCCACTTTGCCACCTTTTCTGCGTTATAAGAGGTATACGGTTTTTATTTTTTAAAGGGTGTAATTCATAATTAAAACTATACTGTAGAGGTAACAAAGAAGCTGCGATCGATTTCATATACGACTTCAGTTCTATTTGGGGTAAATTAAAGAGGCTCACTAGCAGTAGTGCCCATTTAACTTAATTTGCTGCATGTTTTTTCCTATATACAACAAACAAACTCAAAATACCTTTTGGTTTGATAGTTTCTAATAAGATTTCGAATCCAATAACATTCACTAATGAACCATCATTATTTATTTTATGATTTTGGTAAATATGACGTTAGGGACTAGTGTAAAATGCGCAACGTGGCAATCCGAAACAACTAATATGATTATTATCATAGCTTACCCATTTCACCTTCAAAATAAAATTATATTAAAGCAAGTTATCAAGTCTAGAACCTTTTCAAATAACGTATCAAAGTAACACATCCTGGTGTTCGTAGCTCTGTGTAGCATTGCCATCCATCTTGCGGGGGTAACGATCGCCGCGACCGCGACTCTTACTAACTGGCTTCGAAATCGAACAACTCGAACAATATTGGAGAAATATCTGATAACAATTCTAGTTCCACTACGGTTTTATAAAGGTATTTTATGTAGGTAAATAAATATTGATACATAGAAAGTATTGTCCATGTTGTTATTTGGTTAATCAATTCGATTGTAAATGGAAAATCACACTAGATTAAATATGATTATTTCATGTTTTTAATATGTATCTATTCATTAATGTAATAACTCCTTAACTACTAATTTATCTTTATGAATGACTGCCTATGTATTTATACTACATTTGCAAATAAATATATATTGAATAAATAGTTAACTCGAGATTTTTATCAAAAAGGAAAACAAATACTTTAATACAAGATAGAATACATTTTGTTAAAATATACGTTTATACGTAAACAATAAATATTACAATTAGTAACATCTTCTCGGACATTTATATAAACTGAACGGAACAAATAAAACCAATAAGATTTTATTATTCTCCAACAAGATCAATTAACACTACTAGCTTACGAGTATATGAAAGGTACATAAAAAGAAAGATCTAAACTATAAGCCTTGTATAGATAATTATGTTAATATAATAAATAAAAAACAGTTATTAACAACGTAATTATTATAATTTATTTACGCAGACTAAATGAACATCTCTTCTTGACTAAATCATTAAAATATATAATTATAAAATCACACACATATTCATAAATATGTGTGTTTTAATATTTTAAAATATTTATGACATCTGAAATATTTATTATTTAAGGCCTAAAATATGTATGACACAATTTTAAGACTCCTCAATGAGATAATAAGACCATTCAATGCTGAATTTACATCAAGAATCACTGTAATGATTTCCAGCCACGGGTCTTCTCTCTAAAATTAAATAAGTATGTCATACCCTCTAAGATGGCCAAGATCCTGTTAGTAAACTTCAGACACCATATTATACACCCATGAAAAAGTTTTGGCGAACCTTTAGGCATGTAAACTTCCTTCACCGTTAAAGTAAGTGATCATTAATAACTTGTATGTACTTCGAAAATTAGAGGTTTCGAGCCATGAACCAAAGCATGAAAGTGTCAACTATCAATACTAAACATAAAACTTCAACAAATTAATAAAGGTAACATTATAATTTATGGTAACACCATAGTAATAGGCTATGCATTTTTTAAATTTGAATACATGTATGACAAATTCCTTTGAAACATCTATCTCTCTCTCGGCTCGTTTTATGAACGAAAACAAATAACAACTACGAATTGTACACAGCAATCCCGAGATACATTAGCTTGATTATTGGTAAACATTTCCTGGATTCTGTTCAAACAATATGAAATGCCGGCTACAAGTAGTTGAGAACGTACGAGGCGACTCGGTCGCATGTGCTCATAAATTAAGCTAGGAAATAACACGGAGGTGAAAAAATAAACGGGACGCCGTACTGTGTACAACATTAATCAGACCTCTGAGAGGGCGTAGAGAATTTATTTTACGATTGTTACAGCGCCGATGAAACGTTAAAAATGCTGTCGGGTCTATATTGAAACATTCGATGCATTGTTCGAGTCGATTGGTCCGATAACGCACCGCGGTTCCGACTTGTAACCCTCTCACCGGCACCTTGTTGATTTTCCAACGTAAACTGTCGGATACGACCCGCCCGTAACTAGTTTCTTTTTTATTAGTACTGGTTTGGTGTAGAACGGACTTCGTATCGATCGTACGATTAAACTCTCGAGATATCATAATCACCGGGTCTGCGCGTTTATCGAACTTATAATCGGAGAGCGGCAATAAATTTGTCTCATTTTAATATCCTAGAGCGTGTAACGTCCTGCCACAAATTGTCTTAATGTTTGGACTTTAAATTTCATAGGCGGAAAAAACACGCCAATGATAGCGTACCGTGTGCGCCCTACAAAAGAGTTCAACGAGCGCTTGCGAACTTCCCGTATTTATAGTCATGTTTCTATCTTCTACAGTGACTTAACAATAAAGTAAAAATATATTGTACTGCAACGTATTTCTAAATTATTAATGACTGTGCAGTGAAATTGCATGTACTTCATAGTTTAAGAATTACTATTACTATACTAATAACTACCATTGGCAAGAAAAAATGGCAACAAAATATTCAAGTATTGTGACCGGTCAAAGCTACTTATTCAAGCTTGATGCAGGTACTGAAGGTGAAAAATGGCATGCAGAATCAATGCGGTCGCTAGAATGCGCGTTTTCAATACCGCAACTGAAAGCAGCAAACAAACCAATTACGGATGCTAAAATTAGCATGTTCATATACATTATTAAGATATCAGAACGAATAAACTTACGGCGGAGACCACCCTATAGATACACTGAGAGCTCTTTCTAGTCAGCGTTAGAAGACGAAACCCATACTTAAGATGTGATTACAAAACCAAACAATATCACGTGCTGGATTATGTGTTCCAACTGTGACTCACAACACTAACGATCTTCATTGAACGCGATACAATTTTGACGCAAATTATACGCTGTTATGGACGACCACGTTAATTAAGTTGCCTGTACGAGATTAATTTGATTATCAGATTCTTATTTCAATTAAGTTAACAGGCCGTTATTATTTTCAACTAGGCTATTTGATGTTACTATATATTTTAAAATTAACAAATGAAAAATCTAAGTCACGCAATTTCATGCGGGGAAAAACGGTTTCTTCGGCTATAACCTATTTACCGTACTCGATCTAAACAAGGCAGTTAAAAAACCAAGCAACAGTGCATTGATCTTCGTAAAATAGAAGCGTTTCCGACTTTCGGATACACTTTTCAATAGTAAACGATGTTCCAATAATCTCGTACTACTTTAAACTTTTACTTTATGTGTAAAATTTAAATCAAAATTTCGTGTTACTTTTGAATTTAACAATATTTGTATAATACTACTAGGCATTGAATTGGTCTAGGAATTCATAAACTATACCAGAGTAATTGTGAAATTCAAAAATAAACTTTGTAAAACCCTCTACCCCATAAAACAATATTTTATTGACTACCATTACACGAAAAGCCTTTCAAATGTTTCTCAAAATAAATATCATCGAAAAAATAGTCATCGATTTTAAGTATGTGAATTATCGGAACTTTTACACATTCTAATCGCCCAATTAAAATAGCCCAATGTGTAAGGTATCATTTAACAAATTCATTAAGCGTATACAAGTGTGGTGGTCAATAGGGCGCTTTGTACGGCAAGTGGTACGAGTGGCCGTTTAATTACGTCTGTACACATTGGAGCCAATAAATGTGGTATGAACAGCGGCGATCATCGCATCGGGTTTCTACAAATAAGTGGACGCGGTACCGTTTCGGTTCTGTTGCTGTTTCGGAATGGTAAATATAAAACAAATTCTAGGTTTATTTCAAATTATTATGAATTATGTAGATAATTTATATAATTACCATTCACTTTAACAAGTACAGGGTCTTGTGAAATTTCTACGATAAGCGATCATTTATTCAGAATACCAATTTCCAAAACTTTAGGTACGTTTTTAAAATACTGTGACATTATTTAATGACATGACATGAAACATAAAATGAATTTCTTTAATATCTAGGTAACAGTTTTATCGAAAAAAATAATAAGAGCTTGCCAAAAGTACAGAACACACAATACGTAGCTCTTGATGCAAAGAATGATACGTGAGAGTGTCTGTACACACTGCACACTGTACTCAAACTTTTTCCTGAACCAAATAAAAATTTCACGTAACAGGAACAACCCGAATTAAATGGTCTCAACAAGTTCGAGAGAGACGGTCGATATTCTGTAATGGTTAGAAGTATTTAACGGTGAGATAAAATCTTAACAAAGGCGATTTGGTTGGCCGTCTTGTTTTGATACTTACGGCATTCACGTATGCGCCTATACACTAATCTAACACACGTCCATTTAAGAGAGATCCATAGAAGGTGCAAGAATCTCACGAGTGTGCTCTAAATTTGTAGCGTCGTGGAAGGAGAGAGGTGTCATGTTACGGTGGTATTTCGGTAAATATGTTGACCCCGGGAACGAGCCAACGAGTGAGCGGTGCGTCGTCGGTGCCTCGTCTATGATATGTAAATGATAATTGGTTTCCGAATAGAAAACGTTCTGTTTATGTGTCCGCGAATGCGCCCAAGTCTAAGTATGACGATTTATTTTACACCCAAGTTATAATAATAATGTAAATAAGTGTATTATTTTTTGTTAAAAAACCAATCAGATTTTTAATTTTGAAGAAACGTGATTTGAATGTACTTCAAGATAATTTAAAATTGTTAGCGCAATAAACTTACAATATTATTCCTAGTGACAGCTAACATTATTTTAAACACACATGCATACTATTGAAAATGTAAGGTTTGGTTAATACTCATAATGAGTTTTACTTTGGAGTTTAGAATAACATAAGCAAATCCCTTTACGATTTCAGAGAAATCTGTCTATTCTATGAGCCGGCCGCCTGTCTGCGCGTGCATTGATTTCAAAGGAAGGACTTATTTCAAAGGCAAAGTCACAGCACGCAGTTTCGTGAAAAGAGCATACATACTTAAACGGACAACACATTTGGAATTCAATCAAATAATCCGCATTAAGCATTTCACCCAGGGACGGCAAGCGAGACGCGGCAACCGGCCCGAGCTTTTGTGAACGTCACACTACTCGAATTATCCGAGACGCCTTTTACTCATTAATGGTCGGTTTTATTTGCTCTTATTTAATTTAGCATTTATTCAATCTGCCCCCGGCGCGATACGTGTTGTGCACCGTTCTTATTTCTCACCTTTTGTGACAGGGCTCATTGAGAGCGAGGTGTCGGGATGTGTTCTCGCGGCTCGCGGCTCGGTTTACACGTTCAACTCCGGTGCCTTTCATCGCGCACAAAACGTAATTGAATCCCACAGAATCCTACGCAGGCCGTAAGATTTAATAGGGCATTTAAACATTCGCATTGGCCATTGTGCATCGGTTTTGTATGCGATTATTCATCGCGAACCGCAATGCAGCTAGCTTTCCACGAAAGCACCGTATGTTAGACAAAGTGCGGCCGGCAACGAACCGCAGTGTGTGGTTCCGCGTTTATTAACATTAAAGCACTAAATACCGCTTCAACAAATATGCGGAAATGTAAATTCATGTGAACAGAAAGAATTTTATGTTAAGCTCCATTATTTAACCATTTTCAAAGTTTCCTTCACCTGCTCTACGATATTAATTTAAGCTGAAATTGTACGTTCATTGTGCTAAAGAACCTCCGACCACGTGACTTCCAGATCCGTTTTCTGCATTATAAATTTAACCGAGCGCCGAAGCAACTTTGTACCAGTGTAGCAACAAATAAGAACTAGTGTTAGACGGGATTTCGCCACTTTAACGAGGTCCGCCAATCCCCCGGCACTATCCTATCATATGCGTCGGCAAGAAGAGCCTGTCAAAGAAGCGGAGTTCTCGTACAAATGGGCACGTCAAGCAGCTCGTAAAATTGAAAATGGATCCTCGTAAATCGACGATATTGAGCGGAGTCGCAAATTACTGCGCGTACGCGGCTGCGCATTCAATTTCTTGATCAACATATTTCCTTTAAGATCCTAATACCTGCTTGTTTTTGTTTAATTCTATTCAAAATTAATATCTGCTATTAAACATTAAAACGTCATTGTTTTTATTTACGTAAAGGATAATAAATTAATCATTTTCTGTGCATTGTTAGCTTTCATTATGTAACGCTAATACAATATCACACTTGCCTATAAGAATAACTAGATCTAAAATAAGAATTATGACTACATAAAAGTAACAATATTCCAACTTTAACACTCACCTGTAACGCTATACTTTTGGTATAAGGAGTTCGTTGTGGGCGGTATATAAATTAAACTGTCGTAAATGGTTAATATGTGGCAGCTATAGGAAACTCATATTCTACTGTTTCTGTGGGTTCATCGTCTCATAAATCTAAGCTGGGAGTGGAGGGACGGTATGTCAACTATAAAAACGCAATATCATACATCGATCAGGTGGTACGGTTCAACAATGGCCAGTCCATTGTGGACTGCTATCTAATCGTAATGAATATAAATTTTCAGATGACATTTACGATCGGTGCGCGCCGTGATACCGCATCTATATAAACGTGTTGGATGTTTTAATGCACGCACACATAGTCCAGATCAACAATAAAATACTACGGTGTACCACGAGTATATCAATTTGTAACATCGCCGGCGTAAAATATACAGTTTATCTTTCCATTTATCAACAAATATTGTTAACTCGGTACATTGAACAAGCGAATGAGCCCGCGGACCACTTGGACCTATGGTATTAAGTTTATTATGTGGCTTAAAGTACCACAATTTCTACAGAACTCGTTAACATACACTTCGTTATGATCGTCTACAGATATAATTAAATACAACTACATTCTATATTAATTAATTATTATTTACCTAAATATTAAATATGAAATTGAGAAACAACCACGTATTTCATTGAAATGTTTACAACGGAATGTTTGATCATTAAGAGAGGTAGAAATTAAATCAAGATATAAAATATTCAAATGTAGTTTATACATAAGTAGCTACATAATACATACTGATAACAATAATCATAACATATGTATACAGAACTACGAGTGTGTACTTTAGTATGGTGAGTATGACATGAAATATAAAAAAAAACACTTAATGATCTAAACTTTATAAAACCCAATTAATTAAGCTCTTTAAAAAAACATGAAAATTACGCCACGATATTCCACGGGCGTAATAAATAGAAGAATCCCTATATCTTACAACAACGACCACTTGGCTCAGAGCGCGATAACATTATACCGCCATTACTTTAAACGACGTAAGTAGAAATGGCGCCTAATTATAGTATCACACGATAACGATTATGAAATATATCTTAAGATTTAATCACTCATCGCCCAAATATAAGCGCCTCAAAATGTTAAGCATTAACTGGTCGATCTGGGTAATCAAACTAGCAGCCAACGCTCTTATCCAAAAAGTTATAAAGTTAATAATTAATCAGTCCATTTCAAAACGACACTATTACTTATTTATCAAATTCCTCAACACAAAAATATGGATTCCCAATTAATAACACGTATTTATCTTAAGTGGATATCGATGTGTATAATTCATCACGTCTAAACAGAATTACATCACGAATCACGTACCCATTCTATAAAACTGTATCCGCTGAACGGGTTTTGTAAATTATTTCTTATCTCGACTATCAAAATTAATGTCCCCGTTTTTGGCACCTAGTTTTAATAGCGTTCATCGAGTGTTTAACTAATTTTACTGCTAAGTGTTTAGTTTGAATTAATTTGAACGAGCTTTCTGAAATGATGAAATAAGTTTAAAATTATGCTTAAAGGAATTTGTTCAAATGATGGAATATACATCAATACCTAACTTAAATTGGGACGTTAAATATAAAGAGTTAATAATTATACATACAATTCTATCTACAACAACGTTAAGTACATACTTTAAGCACATGCTTATTATCTTTCCATTAAAACGCGCTCTAAATTCTATCGTCTAGACTGTCTCGGCAGCAATATGGTCAAGCATTACTTAACCGAAGTATATGAGTTGTGAAGTAGGAACAGAAGCGGACCGACACTTGTGATAAGTTGCGATATCCTTAGAGGAGCGTTATAACTAAAAATACAGACCGGTAACAGCTGGCCGTTGGTTTTGTAACTTTCGACATAACCGTTCGACTTGGCTTGTTCGGCGTGAATAGGCCGTTAGCCACTAGGACGGGCCGAGTGAATTATTTATCACAATGACATCGTCTGACATATAATTTGCCATGTTCGCGGCAGCCCCGCCATTATGCTCTTCGGCGATTCATTCGATATAATGAGCTGAGAGCGGCTACCGGCCATTCTCACACCATCTCAGGCTCGAGCCAGTATGTGTGTATTAGAATGGCGATTAATTTCTTATTCGAAACCATGTTAGATAACAACGGGTATAAACTTATTATGTGATGAATACGACTGGTAAATATTATTGGGTAATCTAATCTATACGTCAATTGTACACATTCTTGGTATGAACAGTACTTAGGTATAGATAATACAATGCCATAGTATTTTTTTTAAATTCAACCTCTATCTTTTTCCATTCTTATACAATTTACAAATGAGGTAGCCAAAAACCAGTTTACAATCTTAAATAAGAAATACAATATGTACGTAAAAAAGACTAACAAAAAAGGCAGATAGACCAATTATCGCGTTTTCAACACAACATCATAATAAACATTTTTTAAAAGCTTCTGTGTTCGTAAAGTTCTAGGAGATTAAGAAATTAGCAAAGAGTGGAAAACTTTAACGTACAAAAAAGCTAACGGAGCTCGGACCGAAGCGTGGCTTAAAGTTCAAAGTAGGTACTTTCGCAAAGCATTACCATCTAGAGGAAAAATAATCAACAATGTTTCGTAGAGCAGTAAACCTATGTACAATTGTACATACCTACTTTTTTCTGCATATCATGTATCTTAATAGTTCCATGTCAGCAAAAAATATTTCTACGATTTCCTAGTATAACTATAATAAAATACATTAGAAACTCTTTTATCAATAACAATACCCAGATTGTTAAAGATTATAAACGGCTATATAAATTCATTAGTGAATTTCATATCTGAGCTTATTAGTAAAATGTTGAAGCATTTAGTAGGTTTGAATTTAATGGCTCTGAATTTAATCAAGATCATAAATGCTAGCGGAGTTGTTTCTGACATCATCATATATTCTGAACTATAAAACAACTAATTCTATATCGGATACAAATCAACGCCAACAAGATAAAACATTTTTAATCGCCTCGGGCACGTGATTCTCGATAATAGATTTTATTAGAAACAAAAATTCCATTACAATAAAAAAAGAAATTAACTTTTTAATTAATCAGAAGTAAATCAAACCAAAACATGTATTCGTATTAATTTTAATCACCTAAAATGAATTCGTAAAAACAAATGATTATAACATATTAACCTTACAGTGAATCAAATTACATATTTAAAACAAAATATAGAATGGAGATATAAATCTTCCTTAACATTATGTTCACTGTTAACATGCTGTCAACTTAAAATAACAAATTATATTTATTATTATAAAAGACATATATATCTATGATGTGATATCGAGACACTATATTTACCAAAACTAAATACATCCAGCCACTTTGTACGCGATACTCCTTATTAAAGTGTACCTAGTTATATCCCAAAGCAAGTTTTTAAATTTATGATTTTAAAGCAGTCACAACTACTAATAAATCAAATGGCAAATAATCATTTAAATGCATTTTATGTTCCATTCTATATTCATGGCTCTGTTTCCATAAAATTCAGGTATCGTTAGATACACTGAAAATAATGTAACAATTTTATTATATGCACGTATTTGAGTCAAAAACTTGAGCAAAACTTAAATCATACTCAGTTAAATAAACATCCAATGACATAGCAAAATGTTTTTTCTGTCAAATTGCCTAAGAGATCTAATTAATCACTAAACATGAAAAATGTCGACAACGCTGGTAGCAAAAATACACGATGATTAATTTCATTAATCCATAACGATGTTAATTTCCCATAAGGAGCAGCTAATTGCTTGTCTTATATATGATTAAATTATTTGTCAGACCAGTGAAAGGATGTTTAATGTTGAG
>DWPV01000802.1:0-24820 GCA_018251915.1 Urbanus proteus proteus | reverse complement strand
AATATAATGTACAAGTGTAAAAGATATTAACCATCCCCCACTGTTTAGTGGGTGGTTACGGCATGGCGGTGAATATTGACAAAAACCCTCATAAGAAGAGGCTTATATCCAGCGAATTACCTTAAAGAGCTAATGGATGGATGGACATCTGCCGTATAAGACCCAGAATCAAAAAATATCAGCTTTATAAATATCGTCTTATTCTATATATCCTCTTATTCTTATATACAAAAATGTCGCGGCGATGCCTCCGCAGTCTAACCGCGAACATTTCTATCTTGGTATTTTAGAAGATAGAAGTACAGAATAATTTTTCTATAAAGTTCTATCTTATTGAAATAGGTTTATTCCTTTCCAAATTTAATAGATAAGTGTATAGACAAATATATTATTGTCTAACGCGTATAAAACACCTATACATTCAACCCCTTCAAAGAGCACTACGCGACAGTGCAATGGCATCGGGAATACCCGAAGTAGATCTTATCTGTGATATGCTTCATTATTACTTACAGTAGATAGAAAGTATGTATTTATACACAAAATATACAATTTTACGTAAGTTATTATGCGTTACGTCGAATTTCGCGAAACTGGTCACTTAATACTTCTTCTGAATACATTAACTTACATGTACACTGTAATTTGTTTTATGACTCACAAGCTAACTATAAACGCTTCTAGTTTAAGTATAGGTGCCGGTATGTTATAACTAGCTTATTAGCATCGAGAAGAGCAATGACCGTAACCTTGACTGAAAGATATTAGGAACGTAGTCCAGCTAATACTTTAGTGCTAAAGCGAATATTTGAACGTGTGTTGTAAAATTGTTTCTTTATTCGCGGAATTAAATGCTTTCAAATCCTTACTGATAAAGTGATTAAATACTAAATTTGAATCTTCTTAATTCTTGTGCAGTTCTAAAGATTCAAAACAATCGAAGATATTGATTCAAAATATATTTGTACGAAATTATTTATTGTGATATTTGTTTTATATCTCACAAGCTAGTCGAAACCTGCATAATATTTGATAATGACAATTTAAGCATTAAGATGGATTTTTAGATGAAAAGGCTTACTTTTGGATTTTCTTTTCAATTTCATTTAGGTAATCTTCTCAAAGGCCTAGGAGTTTAAAAAAGGAGCGGAATCTTATAGATACGCCTTATTTTTAAGTAATTATGTTTCGATAGCTCACCACCCTTACGACTGAGGCTCCCCGGGCAGGCCGGGCGGAGCGGGCAGTGGGCACTGTGGGCAGCGGTTGCCGGGCAACCGCCGCCCGCCCCACACGCCTTTAAACGAAAACTTTCTTAAACCGAAAACTAACGTGACTAAATATTTTATTTCTTTTATTTCATTCCTTTAAATTTCTGATGCGATAACCGTAAATTATTTCAAATATTCACGCTACATGCAAGCATCGCACTACTCGACGAGGTATTTAGAATTTTTAATGCTGAATAAATAATTTTAAGGACTAACATTTTAACAACCATACTGCTGGTTGCCAAGCTAATTTATATCCAAAATAATATGATAATTGCGTAGCAACATATCATTTATAATGCCCAGCTTATCGATACTTTCCTTTCTAATAACATTATTAGCGATTCTTTTCCATGCGTTGCCTATTATAGAGGATTTTTTTTAAAGTAAATAAACATTTCTAAAAAAAACTCCGACTCTGTAACAGTCAACACTATTTAATTTCATGTGCCCCCAAGCAATTCATACTAGTGTATTAAAATCGAAGCAGGCTTATCACGAAATCCACCGTCGATACAAGATCGGTATCGTAGCCCGTAGCCGCCGCGTAGCCGCGCGTAGCACGCAGCGCTCTACGGCTGTTATTACGGGGCTGACGCACATCCGGTCCGGTCCCGACGCCCTAACAACAGTCCTCACCGGCCGCAAGGTCGAGCAATCAATTTCATCAGAAAAAAACCATTTCTTAAAATTATTATAATATTTTTGCCGTCTGACGTCATGTGCCTGACTAACATTTAAGTAAGCCAGTCATTCTCTTTGACATATTGATTTTTTTATTAGTGGTTACCACTTTTATGATATTGTTCAGTAGATTTCAGGATTAAAAATAACAATTTTACTTGCTGTTGCCCGCAAACCTTCTCTTCTCATTGTTCAATCGATATTTAAAATGATATATAGATAACTATTATTAAGCGCTTTTGCACTATAGGATTGTCTTGGCACCAGAGATGTGTAAGGTAGATAATCTTTATGTATTATGTATGTCAAATCGAGTAATACGATTGCTTTTAATGAAATTTAGTCCATTGAGATGTACAATTTACAGACCGAATATTGCATTTTTAGAGGACGCATTTTTATTTTTGGGACATTTGTGGGCGGTTAATAGAAGCTTAACCTCAAGTTTGTGTGGTCGCCACCCTTGTCCCCCGGCCGCCATCTTGGAAATAGGGGTGAAAACACTTTTTTCGCGATATGCCGGAAACTATGTGTAAGACACGAAAAAGTCATAATTTGAATTTTAAAGATAAAGTCATAATTTGAAGCAAATTGTTTTGCCATTATCAGTCAACCATGTCAGATATCTTTGTCAAAAATGCATTATTTCTTTTAAGTGCAGTTAAGTGAATTAAACCTCATTTTTTTAAACCACAGACCTATGTAACAGAGCTGTGGTGAGATGCTTTAATGTTGTAGTTGTGAGATGCATTAATGTGGTAAGGTTCAAGGAGGAGAGTTGTCTAATATAGCAATATCTAATGAAATGGGGTCGAATTTCGACCACTGGGCGATCACTAGTTTTGTCAAACACACGCACACACCCACAGTTTAAGTGGGTACATCGCACAACTCCTGTGGAAAGGGATCCTGTGAGTTAAGAATCAAAGAAATGATACCTAATGTATTACTTGACAGATAAATCTAATATTATTTTTTGCACAGATGTCTGGCCTATAAATAAAAGGATAAAAATAGTTTTAGTTGACAACGGGTCTTGCATGACGAACGTAATTATTTTTTTTAATAAAATCCAACACTCACAACTATCTATGATTATTACATGTATTTAGCTGATATTAACTTCAAGTGAATGTAGGATGTTTTAAATAAATGTTATAATCTATGCGATTCCAATGCGGGCCCACTTACGAGATGAACATTTTACACTGCAGGAGTAGCAACGCATCTGATTGACTTCCGATGGAGCTCCTGTCCTATGTGATGTTGGACAGATTTTCGTGGGAACCGAGACCATCGACCATTAGGCGGACTGATACGTTTGCTACTTAATTCTAATAAACAAATAATAATAATAAGAAGAATGAAAAAAAAATAGTCCCTATTGGAAGTATGCGGGTCAGAACGTCACGTGCACGTTCCCAGGCCTCTCCCGCTGTCCCGCCGGCCGCGTCTGGCCGCGACCCTGACGCTGAGCGCTTTGCAAACACTTCAACATGGTTTTAACTTTATTTCACCCTCACCAACTTGTTTCTACTCTTGTAGATTTCTACTTTGTAAATGCCGAGCAAATAATTACATAAAATCTGTGTTAAGTATTTATTACACTAATGCGGATGAATAATGTTAGACATGTAGTAGAAAATGTTAAGCAATAGGTACGTAATAAAAAATAAGTCGTGATATTTGTTCCTAAACCATCAGTAGATACTAAAAAAATATCTTCAATCGTAATTTTGAGGTAAGTATTTAAAAGTTCAACACATGTAATTAATGGTAATTGCAAATAAATGCAATGAAAACATGTAATTGCCATGTAAATGCAATATGAAACACAATGGTACGTAATTTACCTATCGTTAAGTCAAACAGCGCTTATAACTCAAAAGGAAATTAACGTCTCGAAGTTTTCCTCCGACGGTCATATGTTTACCTTCTTAAGTCCACGTGGGCGCTTGCGCGATACATGCCGCATTAGCGAGCGACGCCGGCGGGCGGTCGTAAGCGACGACGGACGCTCCGGCACTTAGGTCCATTCGGCACCGGAGCGACCACCGCTGACCACCGGCCGCCACCGCCGCACTCAGTGCTCGCCGGCCGCTCGCCGCCCTCCGCCGCCCGCCGCCACGCGCGGCACGCTACCACCGACACGATTTAAACACGTTCTGTGTTACACATATGACAAGATTTATCTTTTGAAAGTTGAATCGTTGACTTGCACGCCGAGCCTGGAGTTTCTACCGGTGATGTCTGCCATGTGACGCACGATGCCTCCAGTTCACATTTCGGCCGACGAATCGAATGCGTTTACCGTTATCAACCATGAGGATAAAGCCGGCGCGGAGACCGCGCCGCCGCTTCGCAACGTAAACATCGTGAAGCCGTTGCAGCGCGATGACGAGCGCACGCACCTCCCCAGCGCCGCCAAGGAACAGCTGATGGAAAGAATGGTCGCGCCGATCGGACCTCAGACCATCCTCGATCCCAAGTTCTCTAGGGCGCTCGACTTTAAGTTACGGCGGCTCAAGGAAAAGGAAATTCTGCAGGCAAACCTCCGCCGACCGACTAAGTACCGCCCCCGCAACGGCCTGATCAGTGCATCCAATCCTAACATAAGCCTAAGAGATCAGAGGTCACCGTGCAAAACTATCAGTCAGTCTCACCCGAGAATCGATGTTGTCGCTTCAGAAATAGACAAAGCCAAATTGTTTTCTAAAATGGAAAAATCCCCACCGTTGACCAAGAACCGAATTCGCAAAATTTCCGGATCTAACGACGGTGACAAGCCCAGGTTCGTGACGACGGTGAAGACGGGGCAATTCCTTCTTCCCCCGCCCGAAGTCGCTTGCCTGTTAGGTCTGGAAACTTTATATCCACCACAAGAACGGGAAAAGATCGTATACTCATACGCCAGCAAACCGAAGGCAGTAGCTGGTCGAACGAAACGCTCTGTCGGAGATAAGAAAGAAAACATCCCAAATGGGTGTCCTAACATCAACATGCCTGATGAAGCGAAGAAAGTCCGCACAGGAGAAGTGTTCCGCGGCGTCCGCGCGCTGGCGGCCAGCGTCGCCGGCCTGCGCCATCTGCTGGAGGAACGCGACCAACCGTTAGTTTAAACATTATTAATTTTAACATACCAACTCATTATCTCTCTGTTGCTTCGTAATTAATGAATTAACGCCAATAAAACACAAAATAAATAATTCACTTACCGACGGACAAACATCACTACTTATAATTTAATCAATTTTCGTAATCAGGATTATAGACTAAGTTTAGTGAACGTTGTATACGCGCAGGAAATATGAAAGTGATGTCGTAAAAAAATTGTCTTCATTCAGGGCGCCTTATCGCTCCATATCGATTACATTTACCGTACATGCCCACAATAACACGGTGCTCTAATCAGCCGTACACCACGACACGTTGTTGACGCTTTTTATCAAAAACACCGCTAAATACCTAACCTATGCCAACGGCCTCATTAACATTTCCATAACATTTCATTATTTTTATATTATTTAGTTTTTACAATACTGTAATAACTTTTTATAGTGGTTTGTACATTTATAATTAGATCTAGGTATACCTACAAATAAATAAAATTGAACATTTTTTTACTCAATGCATATAAAAGTATACCTATAACGAAAGTGCAATTTAAAAAAAAATTGACTATCTGTCTGTTTGGCTGAGCTAATCTTGTAACGTAACATAAGCTACTTTAATTTTTGGAAAAAGCACTAGCGCGCGGATGTTACCTATGTTTAAATAAGTATTCCTTTTTACTTTTTTAACGCGGGTGAAATCTCAGGGATCAGATAGTTCAATATAAATGTACTATGCAATTATTATTATTTAAATTTAATTTTCACCCGTCGTCGATTAAATAATCAAGGCAAATGTTTCGACCGGCAATAAACTCGATTCCTAGATGGTAGCGGCGATAGGGGTGAATAATTTGGACCGTCGAGTCCAGCGCGAGGGCGCGGGCCTGGGGGAGCGCGGCCTACTTCCCGGCGAGGTCGCCCGCGTGCTGCCCGCCGGCTGTCACATGTATCTCACCACCGAAACTACCTCAATGACCCGAATTGACAGAGCAATAGAAGTAGCACATGGTTAAACTTCTGTAAACAATACTCAATATCTTGTTAATATAAGACTTTAATAGATACGTTGGTGCCATTGAACTAAGCACTTAAGGAATAAGGCTTCTTTATTTCCATATAAACACATTGAACAACTTATAGCAATATAAATATCACCGCTATCAAACTCCGAATGTTTGTACTACTTTTACGTGTATGTCCAAAATCGATATTAATTTATTACAAGAATATCAATTACAGTTAATAACGATATTAGATATGATTACTCGTCACGACAACCACATAATTACCAAGCTATAATTTCCCAACCTCGATGCCTGAAATCATTTATAATTTAAACAGGAAGAAAAGCCTTGGAATAGAAAATCTAGTCTGATGCCTACGTCTGAAGTAGAATACCCAACCCATTGAGTGGATATAATAAGCGTCTATAACTGATGTATATGTTGACCGTAAAAATAAATGATACTTCATAAATAAATTATATTTATAGTAGGGATATTTTTATAGACACTCATTGTCTATAATTAGAAACATTATATTATATTTCCACTAATGTCCATACTTCTACCGTTTATTCGTCATTATTATTCTTTGTTATTTATATATTCTTCATCATTTAATTTTTTATCGAATAACACGTTAGTACCTTAGTACCAAGGTGTTTCCCGACCCGTTTTTTTATAAATAAGAAGACCACCTGATAATAAGTGGCCACTACTACCCTTAAACATCTGTTATCAACCCCAGACTAGATTAGTCTTACCTGAGGTTGATAACAAATTCATTGCTACTCCTAATAATTAAATTGGAACGCCTCAAATAAGTATTTTGTTTTAAATTAACTCAAACTTCAAACCATAAAAGAGAAGTACTTATCACTACTATTATGTATTAAGAAGTGGCGTTGGTGCCTCCGGAGTGTAACCACGCAGAGTTGTAGCATATTAACGGTGGTGTCTGTTGCAGCGGCAGCATGACGGCGGCGGGCTCGCAGTACTCCAACGTGATGCACGACAAGCGCGTGGTGCGCGGCAGCACCTTCGCCGCGCACCCGCACGCCGCGGTCAGTATACACACCACAACACAACACACCACAACACAACACAACACTCAAGAATATACAGCTCCTCCTCCTCCCCTTTACCGATCTAAGGACCTACGTCTATGCGTCACACGGCAAAATTCCATACTTAGTAAGACCCAAACACCACCATCTAAAATACAGCTTCCTCCTTACCGGAAGACCTATTTCAGCTCCCCATTAAAAACTAAATTCCTGGACCTGCCAATGAACCACTCATTATACTCACTTTATTATGTTTACTTTGCGTCCCACTGTGATGTGAGATTGTTTACATACTATCTCTACATTACCTACTAAACCCGTCAGCCCAAAATACCGTAGATTAACTATCATAAAGTATCTCGTTCCGCCAGTTCAACCACAAAGTGATCTATCATTTTGAAATTTACTTGAAAATAAATCACTAATATTGCTAGAACCTTTGATTTTCTGGCCCGCTTTTTACATATTTAGATAGAGCGTTCACCAGTAGCGAACCACAGCAGGTCCCTGCCATATGAAGACACTCAATCAAATCGCGTGTGGATTAACCACGACGCGCAGTCGTAGTAACTGCTAGGTATATGAAGAACGTCTATCTACAGTTTTATAAATTGCCAATCTTTAAATTTAAATATTTTTTTATTTAGACTTATCCACACTAATATCATTGAACATGTATGTAATCATGACATGACCTTTACCTTGTAGCACACAAACATCTACGAAATATATTATGTAATGCCTGAACTTTATTATTTATTTAGCCGTAGTCTAGAGCTGATTGCAGTTACACAGAAAGCGCATAAGGTCACCTTTCACCTGTCACGCCGGTCCCCTCCCGCGAGCGTAGCAGCTGATTGGCAGTCTCGGTGTAAGCCTCCGCTATCAACTATGAATAAGCCAGTTCTCAGAACGTGCCCGTAGGTCATAAAGTTGGACGAGGTGACACAATGCTAGACTGAAAACTACCGCAAATAGCAAATAATTACCTGCCATTTAGCGTAATAACATGGCTTTCATAACAGCCCTAACAATTTTATTTTATCGTCTTTAACACTACATTAATAAAAAAACTAATTATCTAATAAAAATCGGTCTCGAGATTGTCCAATAAGATCTTAGATTGAAATATGCACTAAGACAATGCAATATTAACTAAAGCTAGAGAGTACAACGAAAATACAAAGTACCGGTGGAAGGACGCAATCTATTGTATTAAAAGTTGAATTAATATTTAGACATGTATTTCCGGTAAAAGTAATGTTTCGAGCACAAAGCGAGCAGGTTAGTGTGGCAGACAGCTCAGCTCGCGGCATGCGGGCGGCAATCGATACTGTTGCCGCCGCCGCTACTGCTCCGTCATCGCATAGTTGCGATTGTCAGCACTGATACCTCCACGTATCTCTATCCCATTATATATAAGTAATCTATACCCAACATACAAACAAACATACATTTTCACTTGCCACTAATGATATTGGTAAAGTTATATCATGTTTTCTAACCTGATGCATACAGGTCACTTCTTCCATAGATGACCACGTTCAACTTTATTGCAAACCTCCAAGCTCTAAAATACTTAATATATGCGCGGATAAATAATATTTTAATGATCTACACGAGGCTAACGTGTTTTAGGTACCTCCCGACATATTTCTAACTAGCATAGAAACTTCTCAGATATTTTATTATCCTTCCATAAATGAATAATACAAATTATCAAAGAAAGAAAACTTTAACCTATAAATATATAGTTATGGGGTCAAACTGGTCTAATCTGGTACACCTTCAGATGCATCCTTGAGGTCTGATACCATATTAGATTCTGGCGACGATGGTATAAATCTTTATATAAGGGTTTATTAACCCGACGCTTAACTGTATTCTAGTCGATGCAACTAACAAGGCGGTCAATGAAATCAATTATCGATAATGTGTAGCTCATTTCCTAGTTGAAGAAATTGCTGCAATTGAGGGATGTCTGAGTAATGCGGACCTTGTATCGTAGACATTTGAAGACAAAGTGCATAGGCAGCGCTCTGTAGCGTCCGCGTGTCCGGTGCAATTTCAACGAGGAAGGGCCATTTGTCGGGTTTTATTTACAAAGCCCATGACAATTAGGTAAAGGTCATTTAAAATTTAGCTTCTGTGAAAGGTATTCCACGTTTATTTGTAGACATGTTACATCGGAAGCTTAATAGGGATAGCTAAATTTAAGAGTAGGTAACTCTTATACCTAAATTAACGAAATGCACTCCCTTTATTTAATTGGAAAATGTGCCTAATAAAGTTTCTTAAAGTAATAAAATTCAAAGTTAATTACATTTAAAACACTTTGTACAAGTAGTAAATACAGTGCATTATATACAAGTTAACAAGTGGCAATCATAATATTTAAAACGTCGCACAACGATGTCAAGCAGGTTATTACCATATTAATAGTAATTGGCGCGAGTGTACCGAGTGTACTCGTGTGTGAACTGTCAGCTTAATGAAGTTGTAAGAAATTACATAACTATAACATGCATAAACACTGGAAAAAATATCCGCCATCAGCATTTAACGATATGTAATTAATATGTTCAATCTGATCATGTTTATCACTCTGTGCAAACAATTGTCCAACAACCGATGGGTAAGTAACAGCTTCACAAGTGTCGCAGCCAATCATCCGCTGAACATCGTTCATACAACTACAGCCATAGAAAGTAAAGTATTTGACAGGTATTATGTTGCCTCATAATAACGGCGTTAAGAGTCGTTATACTCTGACACTTAGGTAGAAAACATTTTCGTTTAATGCAAAAATCTATGCAAATAAATAAAATTGATGTGTCTGTTTGTGATTTCAAAAGAACATTTTTTTACTCAATGCATATGAAAGTATACACGATACCTATAACGAAAATGCAATTAAAAAAATTTTTGTCTGTCTGTCTGTCTGTTTGGCTGAGCTAATCTTCTAAACGGCTGGATGGATTTTGATGGGTCTTTCACTGGAGGATAGCTGAAGGTCTAAGGCGTAACATTGGCTACTTTAATTTTTGAATAGTCCATTAGCGCGCGCTCCACGCGCATGCGCACGCATTCGCGGGATTGCGGGATGACTTTTATGTTTAAATATGTATTCTTTTTGACTTTTTAAACGTGGGTAAAACCGCAGAGTTCAGCTAGTTTTGAATATATTAAAAAACTTTTCTTACTGCACCAATATGCCCAGAATCGTTCTCTCATTATTATCGAAAATATGACTCTTAAGTCGGATCGGTTTTGAACAATCGGTCAGAAGTGTGTGAAGTCAACCGATCTGATCTTCATCAGCGAAATAGTTTAGGTCTAAATATTTCCCATTCTAAGCAGCTCTTTGAGCGAGTTGTGATCTAGTTTAGGAAATCTAACTCAAGGTATGCTTTGATTTCAAGTAGAATACCATTTCTCTCGATTAAGTTGGAAGGTAGGGTATGTCTGCCAGAGACATACTCTGAAATGTTCGAAGACTATTGTAAGACTTTACGAACACTGAAACTATTAATGAGACAGGATTAGGTGTATCCGTGGTGCCTTTTATCACATACCGCTGTCCTTCTCGGTCGCTGAAAGGACAGTTAGAGCTCCCATTCTAGCCGCCCGCAACCCCAGAGCCCCCTTTTAGTCGCCTCAGACAGACAGATACGTGATATCAACGACGGAAAAAATCTTACCGAGAAAATTTTAGAATTTTACTTTCGCGTCCTGTCAGTAAGTCAGCTCAGGCGGCCAAATATCAAACCGCTCAGTGGTACCGCTGCGCTCACGGCGTAATATTTCGCCTTATATTTAGAATCTAGGTAGACCTAAGACGTAAGTCTTACCTGAGATCGACCACAGATACCTTGTTATGAAGACTAAGTTGGAACGCCTCGAATTAGCGAAGCGGAATACACCAGCGCTTAATACTACTGTTATTAGGCACAAACAGATGTTGCCGAAGAATTTTCCGAATTAAAAGATGTCGTGTGGGTTCTTTCTTAACTATTTTGGACCTTAAAAAAACGATATGTCATACGCAATTACTTAAAAAACATAAAAATCGGATTAAATAATAAATAAATCAGTAGCCTCTCATGATTTATTTCACTTACTTCCCAACGAAAAGTTATAACTTTCTTGCCTATAGAATTTCGTGTTTAGAGGTTATCGTTAAAGAAATACTCTTTCACGTCCTGTCGGTAAATCAGCTCAGGCGCTCAAATATCAGCTCAGTCGACACCGCTGCGCTCCCGGCGCAAGATGTCGGCTTATATTTAAGATCTGGGCTGGTCTAATTCATAAGAGACAGCGGGTAAGAATAGTTTAATTCGTATCAAATAAGTTGTAACGAAATAAATGTATTGGTTGGAAAACTCTTGTTACTCGGTAGTACCTACACAGGCTTTACCGAGTACTCTGACGAAAGAGTGAAGTAGATAATATTAATATGTGGAATGTAACTATATCACAGAACTATCTACAGAATATAGTACTTAAAATAAATGTTTGACATTCAGTTTGTGTGTTCATGCGTGAGTGCGTGAATCACGCATGCGTTGCTACTCCCGAGGAGTAAATTGATCGCCTCATTTGAAATTGAGCTACATTCTTCCAGCCAAACAAAAAAACTGTTTCACGCTAGAAATGAATAGAAATGTATAGCCGTTACCTCCCCAGTGTAACCATATTTATTTAACCTTATTTAAATCGTATCACTGTGGAAAAAATTGTACTAGCTTGTAAAACACTATTTATCCGCCCGTTCTTATAACTTGGGACCCTTCGCAATAAAACGAGGTATGCGAAGTATGCCGCTCATAGACTCGGCTAAGGGCGGTTCGGTGACGTCACGTCACGGACTGGCTTTATATGGAACACATAACTGTTGTGACACTAGTACTAGTGTACAATTGTTGGCTATTTTCAGTTTTACTTCAAATTCACACAGTTATTCATTGACTTTATTGTAGAGCTCTTTTTGGAAGCAAATATCTGCGGCTTCGGAAGTTTATTCACTGTGAAGAAGAAGTAAAAAGAAAGTATACTATAATTTATTATTGTATCGTATTGAAGGTGGTGTCAGTCTTTTTTTTTTAATCCAGGATTTTTTTATAACATTTGAGTAACAAACGAGCATGCAGTCCACCTGATGGTAAAGTGGTCACTGCCGCCAGTGGATATTTGTAATGAAACCCAGATATGATCACGGTCATACCTAGGGTTGACTATAGATGCGTTGCTACCTTGGAGACTGAGATGGAACGCCTCGGATAAGTCTGACTCCCTGACCACACCCTTCAAGCCAGAACACAGCAGTGCTTAACACTGCCGTAATAAGGTAGACATAGGTTTGGTTTTGGGTTTGGTGGTCCCGCCGGAGTTGAATCACACGGAGTTCTACCACCTTCAAAATGCCAGGCGAGGACTATGTCCAGCTGGGTCCATTTAAAATAAATCGTGAATAATATTACCTGAAAAAAACCCCGACTGCTTAACACCTCTTAATTTTAGTTTTTAAGCACTATATTTAAAAATTATATAGCCTATATCACTATGACAATTGAGACGAATCCAACGACATATCATAAATACATCAAGCCGTTTGGACTGTAGGGCGTGCCAAAGAAATGGATATATGTACATACGCGCGGAAAAACATTACCCTCCTAAAGCAGTCGGGTAAAAAAGGTAAGTGTAATAAAATTTGGTTAAATGTAATGTAAATGAATGAAATGTTATAAATTTTAATAAAATTTTTGGTTGGTTCCATTTCATACATTTTTGGTTACTCCTCTGAAATAGTACCCAACTGCTCTTCGTTATCATCAAGAATCTCTGAGAATTTGTATGTTTTTCATTAACATATTTTAATTACCTTTTAAGAGCATACTAAATAATAATTCAAGACGTAGACAACCTTAACACACCTAATTAACGAAATAACGATTCAATTACATTAAAAAACCTTAAGGACAATAAACAAAACAAAGTAGGGAAAGCGCTCCCTTTATTCCCGGGAAGTACTTCGAAATCATAAATGTTCCTTGGAGCTCTCACAAAAACAATGTAAATCCTTCTAACTGCCCTTTAAATCTTCAGGGCTGACGAAATTTTCACATTTTGAATGAGATACTGTTTTAGGTGGATTTTGGAAATGTATTCTAGCGCTTTGGAAGCGCGCACAGCCTCGCTTAAAACCCTGGTGCGGTCGGTAGGTGATTGACCGCTAGTGGTAAAAAAATCATGTACACCCTGCTTCGGAGGGCAAGTCAAGCTGTCGGTCCCGGTTGTTATTATTAGATAACGTTAAATCTCGTTGGCGGCCTTATGGGTGGTTTGAATAGATCCGACACGGGTAGGCCACTAATCCGTACGTCTCCACCAACACGCATTGGAGCAGTGTGTTGGAGTACTCTCCAAGCCTACGAACTACGAACCTACTCTAGTTCGATTTTGGTTTATTTTTAATGGACGACACATATTTGACTAAACATATGTGATAGTATTAATGCGTTCTGTACTTATCACCCCAAGCTAGGATTTTTCCGTGCTGTGAGTACCATTGACATACAAAGACGAATACCAAAACACCCAGACCCCAAACAGAAATACAGAGCGGATTTGAACATTTATGAACAGATATGAGTTATGAAATTAGCGCTTCTCCACAAAGAAACAGCTTCCGAAGTGATGGGAGTTGGTAGATATCACTCTAACAGAGGTTCCCAAACTTTTTCGTCTAACGCCCACTTTGAAAATCATTTATTTTGTAGCGCCCCCCATTTTTTTCACTTAAAAACCTTATTTAGACACTAGTATTTACCGGCAGCTTCGCTCGCGCTCATTCACACAATGAGGCCGTAGGTATAAAAGTAGTTACATTGTAGGTATAAAAGTTTCTTTTCTATCTCTCAGGAGTAGTATCACTTTTCGGGATAAAAAGTACCCTATGTCCTTTTCCAGACCCCCGGCAATGTGTGCAAAATTTTATAACAATCGATTGACCAGTTAAGGCGTGAAGGCGTTACAAACAAACAAATAAACGGACATTCACATTTATAATAATTAAGATAGGATTACTCTCGCTTAGAAGTTATTTAACCTATTTTTTTCTTTTATGTTATGTCAATAGCAAATGAGCATGCAACCCATCTGATGGTAAGTGGCCACTGCTGATCGTGGATATCAGCGCCCCTCAATTTTTCTGAGCCCCTTACCGACCTCTAGGCCTCCACCGCCCACAGGGGGCCATTACCCACTTTGGGAAAGCTCTAAAACAACTGTAATGAATCTACTTCGAACAAAATTGATTTTCTGAAATATCGCAACATAATACCAACAGAATTCAATACTATTAAACTCTTATAGCAAATACCTTATTCGAAACACAATTTTGTAACAGATTAATGTTAAAAATGAACTCAACATCGGATTTACGGTTCGTGCGAGATTTCAGCGAAAGTTTTCAGCGTTTGTAGCTGAAATTGAAAAATGAAGCAATTTACTTGTATGTACTATATTGTGTAATGATGTATGTAACATTTCTGGGTTATTTGGGAATGGTTAACGTAGTGTGGAAGTTGCGGGTTCAATCCTGGTACAAAACAAAGTAAATTGGTGAAGTGTGAGTCGATCTAGCATACGAAGGGTTCGTGCCAATAAATATTCATTCTTTTTACTTTGCCACACCTATTTTTGCCTTATAACAGTAGTGTTAAGCACTGCTGTGTTCTGGTCTGAAAGGTGTGGTACGGGAGACATACTTATCCGAGGCGTTCCTCAGTCCTCACGGGTAGCAACGCATCTGTGGTCAACCTTAGGTAGGACTTGATCTTATCTGGGGTTGATTATGGATGGGCTGCAGTGGTTACGTACCATTAGGTGGACTGCATACCCATTTGCTACTTCGAAGCAATAAAAAATGTAAATGCAGGCTAGGGGTAAAATTCGAAATTCTTCAATTAATAATGGTGCACCAATGGTAGCTCGCACACATTTTTTGAGTCAAAAAGCTATTCACATGTGATCTTACAACTCAATTAACTTATTTATTCTCAATTGTCACAATAGATAACACGAGCACTTCAAAGTTAATAAGTAGTTTAAAATCACTTTCACAATTGAATATTTGATTATCTTTTTTAATACAGAACTCATTTAGGTAAATGTTATCGCGATAGTGGCGCCGACTGTCCAATGCATCACCAACCACACCGTTCACCCTACAGCTCCCCATTGAATTTTAATCTCAATTGTTTAGAATAAAAAAAGAGTCCTCAAAGGAATTCTATCAATTCGAACTTAGTCCACCTAAGGCATAAATCCCTCTCACAGCTGAGAGACCCATACACAACAGTGGAACAATAATGGATCGACGAGGAATTGTTTAGAAATAGATTTGTTTTATCATTATCGTGTCGTGATGCGTCACCTATTGCCCAGCTGGTATTATTATATTGGTTTCTTCGCAGACCCATCCCAACGTGGACAAGGAAACGTTCCGGTCCCAGGGGGTGATAGGGTTGAAGCAGGCTCAGAGGCCGTTCCCGCTGCACAGCGACGTGGGGGTGCTCAAGTGGCGGCTCGCCACCGCCGGGGATGACCGCCTCGCGCCACTGGCAGGTAATACGACAAATTACCCTACACAAACACACCCTAACATACGTCAGACAGCCCAAACACAGGTCAGACGGCCCAAACACAGGTCAGATGGCCCAAACACAGGTCGAACAGCTGAAACACAGGTCGAACAGCTGAAACACAGGTCGAACAGCTCAAACACAGGTCAGACAGCCCAAACACAGGTCAGACAGCCCAAACACAGGTCAGACGGCCCAAACACAGGTCAGACAGCCCAAACACAGGTCAGACGGCCCAAACACAGGTCAGACAACCCAAACACAGGTCAGACAGCCCAAACGCAGGTAAGACAGCCCAAACACAAGTCAGACAGCCCAAACACAGATCCGAAAACCAAAGCCTACGCTGCTGCCGCACGGTAGCCCATAACACTGGTGAGATGTGTTCTCTGCGAGGAAGTGAGTCATTAGTCACTGTGCCCTATAGATATTAAGTAATAAATAATTATTGTGTAATATATAATAAAGTGTATTTTATTGTACGTATGTATGTTTCTGAAAAGTAAGAACTTTCAAAGAATTTAATGGCGAAGACATATTCCTCCTTGTGGAAATATTCGAAAAAATTGTCTTTGTTTTGTTAAGGCGGCTAACGTCCTCTCAAGTTTGCAAATTTGCTATCACCTTAAAGATAAGATGGCTCTTACCCTCTTTGGCTCTTGCAACTGTATCTGTTACAACACAATTGCTAATATTTTCTTATTTTTCTCCGTTCAGTTAACTGTTGGCCGTCTGAGAACGGTAGCGGCTGTGACGTCAACATCGAGTTCGAGTTGCAGCACACACACCTCGAGCTGGCCGACGTCACCATCACCGTACCACTGCCGTAAGTAACAGATACATCCACCCAATCATCCAACCATCCATACATACATCTGTCCTTCCTTTCATCCGTCTGTCCTTCCATCCACCAAAATATCAAACATCCACCTGGCTATCCATTCAACCAACTAACCATACATCCAATCATCCATCCAACCATATATCCATTAGCTCTTTGAGGTCCACTGCTAGATACAGGCCTTCCGTAATTGGAATTTTTACAGATAAATCATTGCAACTGATATGCAACTTGGGTGACCGCTGTGTTGATGTTTACAAAAAGAAATTATATATTTTTATTTTGTAATGGCCTGCAAGGGCACTTACAAATTGTTAGTTACATTTGTTTTTCTTTGGAAACCTCCGAAATTGAAAAGACCCCGCGAGAAAGTCAGCGAATAATTTTCTTTTAATTTCTCATATATTTTTTATATCATCATGTTTTATACATAGAAAATTTCTTGCCTAACACTTTATAAATACCAAATTTGTATCACCGTATTCACAAAAAATGTATAAAAACTTCATTAAAAATGTGTTTTGTCATATAGGGCGGGTAACCCCACGGTGGTGGTCCACCAGTGGGAAGGCAGCTACACGCAGAAGGGCCGCTCGCTGCTGTGGACCATACCAGTCATCAACGACCGTCTCAAGACCGGCACTCTTGAACTTACGTGAGTATCTGGATTTATTATGGTATAAGACCTTGTGGTCTTATATCTTATGGGATAAATATTTTAATTAATTACATGTTATTTTAACTTTGTACGCTACTATGTGGCAAATATAATTTAAAATTTATTGTACGCTATGTAGCGAATATGTAGCAAAGATGTTTTATTATTATATATTGATCAATTGGCAGATGTAACGACATTTCAGCAAATAAAAATATTATTATTATAATTAGGGATGGCGATTATTAAAGAATTGTTTTTTTTTTTATCGAATTGAGGAATCGATTCACAAGAAAATTGATAAGTAGATTGTTTTTACTAATACAGATATTTTATGTATTTTTTTCATTTTGTGAAAAATTTGGGGATAGAAAATAAGATCAAAATCACGTTCCTTTGGGAGAAATCAAATCCTCCCATGAGGACCCCAAAGGACTAAGCAAAGCCTTAAAGTATGTTTCTCTTACTTCAAACTGGAAGACCGCAGCCTTTAACACAACTATTATTAGGTATAACAAAAAAATAGGTCAATTTTCGTGACACCACTATAGCAGTGGAATTGAACTACAAAAACAATACCACAATTCAATAGTTGATTAATTACCTAACTTTGTTAAACTTATTAATTATGTGTTTGCAGGGTGACCCCAGCGATCCCGAACGACTTCTTCCCTCTCACCGTGACGTGGACCTCAGAGACGTCTCTGGCCTTGATAACGGCGACCAAGGTGACGTTAGCGGACGATGGCAGTCCCGTGGACTTCTCGCAGGAGATCAGCTTCCACCCAGACAAGTATGAGATTGTCTGATGGGCTGACTGACTCTAGAGGAGTGGGAGGGTCGCGCGATTGGTGTGGAGAGAAAATAATGTTTATTGGGTTTTATTTATAGTTGAAACTTGTGTTAAATAAAAATAATAAATGCGGAATATTTTAAATTTATTTACCCGACTCAAGGAGAAAGAAAGTCCTATGATAAAAATAATTAATCATACATATTTATGCATATTTTCATGTTTGTTTGTTCCTCTGTATATATGTTTATGTAGATCAGTGATAATCATAAAAACAATAAAACGAAGCTTATAAGATCTGTGGGTTTTGGTGGGGAAAGATGAATTTATGTCGTAATATAAAATATTACAAAGATCGCCTTGAAAAGTCTTGAAAAATATAACTCTTTGCAGTTAACACGATTTTATACGCAGTCGGGTTTATTATTTTATAAACACAATATGACTTATTATTTAGATTTTGTAACAAATCATTTACTCTCTCAAATATCAATTGCGCGATTGACCAGCATGAAATGTTTATATTCCGTTTAGTATTAAGCTATTAAAACTTAATAACATTGTGTGCAAGATTTATTTTTGTTAATAATAATATAACAATTCGGTTTTCATTTATTTAACAATAAGAAGTGCTATTTCAGAAGTTTTGAATAGGAAAGTATATTGTATATTATAGTTTATGGATAATAATAAAAGTTATGTGAAATATTGTGTTTTATTTTTTCTGTAAAATGATTTTGTATTTGCTTTTTATAGGATTTTCCGTGCACGGTCAAGATTATGGTGTTATTGATTACTTGTATTCAGCTAGACGGGTAGTGAGTAAACCAAGTTATAGCGAATCTTGTTAGTATATAAATGTAAAATTCATTGATTTTTCTTAACTTTAAACACCTACACTCAGCCCCACAGAAGGATTTTCTTCTGTGTGGTGGGTGCCATGGACACACAAACACTCAGACCCAGAACAGAAATCTAAATTCATCATTAATATGTCTGTCTGGCCAGGAAACGAACCCGAGACCCATCGCGCGTCATACCAGTATGGTAACCGTTCCGCCATGCAGGTCTTCTTATTATACAATGAGAAGTGGCACTAAACTTATGTATAAATAATGTTTAATTGCATCGTTAAGATTTATTGCTGGACATAGGCCTTTCATAATATGGGTTTTTGCCATCAGTTCTCGCTTGTCATGGCGTTTGGCTATTAATGTTACGCAGGAAGACATCGCTGCCCTGAACCTGGGTGTTGTACCTCTCTCACCTCCTACGACATCCATGGGGAGAGAGGGCGTCGTACTATTTAAGACCGACAAGTGTCGGTCGATGTGTCGAGGTGTTTTTAATTGAAAAGTTACTACATCGTAAAACTTTTTACGATGCAACTTAATTTCGTTTCTTGTTCGCTAATGGGTAGAAAAAAAGCCTACAGCCATGTAATATTTCAGACTTTTTTATTTTTTAATGGGTTGTATAAAATAAAGCTAATCTAAAAAACTAAGTAGATCAAATAGGTAACTTATATATTTTTATTTATCTGCATAATTTCTAATAGTTATTCTATATTTTATAATTCTATAGGTATTTTCTTACTTTAGATAACAACTTGTTGTTATCTATTCATGCACAAAAAACAATTACTGGTTAACAAGTAATTGTAGATCTACTTACCTATTAATTATTTTCATCTAATGAGCGGGTGGCGTTATTCTTGGAATAATCACACACAAAAGCGAGCTGGCGAATGATCTTCATCACTGTGAATTTAGGAGTCATAACAGCCATACTTGTTCTAAATTTCGTTTACTATTTCACTAGTAACATTTGGTTCTTGTCGTTTGTCTTCCAAATAAAAAAAATATTAAAGAAGGGTAGAACAACATTTTCATTTTTATTTTTCTAGTAGAACGCATGACACCTGTTAGATCCAACGTACAGCCATTCGAGTTACGTTCGGAAACGGTCCGGACTGAAAAGCAGTGCTGGGTTTTAATCTCAGCTTTCACTGAGCTCCAGTACCTGTTTCGCAAACTTTTGCTGCAGCACTTTTTGATTAAATTTTAATTTTTGATAAGATTTGTGTCCAAAAAAGTGAGATTATTTTCGTTAATATTTGACATTGGGCTGCGTATCAGCCGTACGGCTGATAGCGTGTACGTGACAGGTCTCGCTCGTCTATCTCGTTTTAACACACGTATATACTCTGCTCATTATGCTCTGACTTGTTCACATTGCCCATCGATCTATCCATGATCTAAGATTTGTAGGTACCTAGCGGGGACGTAGTGTCTTCCTAAGCTTAGAACTTGTTTTGTGTCTTTGTATATACCTACCTATTTTCAATGTTTTATAGGAGTATATCTATTATGTGTTGCCTTAAGTTGTGAAATAAACGTTTTATCTATATATCTATCTATCAGATGTAGTTATGAGATGAATTTCAAAAAAAAACTACATAGCTAGTTTTCTTTCAGATTTTGGCCCACTAGAAAGTTACCAAGTACACGCTGTAAGGGTGACAGAAGACCAGTACCCATGGATTGCGCGCGTAGTTCAGTCAACAAGTTCCCACCTGCCTCACATGTGTACTGCAGTTTGCGTGGAACAAAGAATCTTCATCACAACTGCGCGGTGCATTCAGGGGTGATTGGTGTCTTAAAAAACTTGAAACGCTTTTGTATAGTCATATCCCCACAGTAGGATTTTTTCCTGTGTCGTGGGTGGGCACACACATTTACAAACAAAAATCTAAATTCAACGTTCAGATATCTGTCTGGTCGAACTTTTTATACCTAATGAAAAGGCAAATAAGCTACCTGATGGAATGTAGGTAGTTACCGTCGCCTATATCCATAGGTGTTGCAAATAAATGAATATCCTATTACCCGTTTGCACCGTCAGTGGAGTCGCCAATGTATTGTTGGGTTTTGCAGGAGAGCTATTTTTTCATCTTTCTTCAAGAACTACATGTCGCTGTTATAGCTCTATTCCCAAGTATCGGATGTCTTTTTGCTAAACATTACAATGTTTTCAGTCTAAAAGTAATTTACACCATGATCATCTACAAAACCCACCACTTCCCCGTCGTTGCGTTTGTGTTGCCTTCAAACCCAACCAAGCAAGCCTTCGATGACATTGGATTCGTGGTTGTCAACGACGAAGATTTCCAAGAGGAGTGGTCCCCTGTACAATTATTTACAACAACTAACAGGACAGATGACAATTTTGATTGGTTTGCTAAATTGTATCCGTCTAAAGAAACGTTTGACCATGCTGTAGTGGGCTACGCTACCGAAAAGGTATTTTTGAGAATTTAATTTTATGTTTAGTATATTACAATGGGGAAACACTAGTAGATATACTTATTTGAAAGATTTATTGAGGTAAGTACCTAATTTCAAGATTATTTAAAAATACTTCTGAATTATCCATACAGTGAGCCGGAGGCTGCCTTAGGTATATTGCACACACAGGCGGCGCAAGGCGTGGGCGACTGGCCACAGCCTCATGGTCACGAAGGCCATGCATCCCTGAGGTTTTCGATCAACAATAACAATTTCATCGAAGCTGGAGGTTTATGGCTATGACCACACATCGTTTTGGTCTTGCGCCGCTATTGATGAAACAATGCATTTTTGCGTATCCTAAGTTTTTTTAACCACACACTTATACAAATCTGATCTTACCAGAGTTTGGCTACCTATATGACGGATTATAACTCCAGGAATAAGTGTGTCGCAATTACCACACCCTTCATACTAGAACATCACATCGCTGAACACTGCTGTGATTAGGCAGAAGTATGTGTGGCGGTGATGCATTCAAAGTCGACCCATAAAAGGTCCTACCACCTTAAGATATTCAATTGGTTTTCTTAGCGCAGGGAAAAATAGTAGGCATTTTTGTAGTACAATTTAATGTAATAAGTAATTACACTTATTATTTATTTATTTCCAGGGCATTCACATAATAAGATCACCTTACAGAGAGTACAACTTAACAAAATTGGATGTTGTCGTCAACATAAATATATGCCCCGAAATATTTATTTCCACCAAAGTCAAAAATGTTTTCCGCGTGCCGTGTTATTGTGGATGCTCAGTAACACAATTCAAGGCAAAAAATGCTAAGTGTTCTAACTATCATGGTGTGCTCGGAGGCGCCGTAGTCCACATGAAAACAAATAAGTTATTGGGTATCGCTACGTGGGGATCATATTCTTCCAAATGCGAATTGCCTGTCGGATTTTCCGTACCTAACTCGAAGAACTTCTTTGAAGATTATACATGTGCTAGAAGAATCAAGAATTACAAAGGTTTACTTATAACAGACGGGAATTATCAGGCTCTATGCGAAGATATTAATTATTAATTAAAAAATAAAAATTAAACACTCACATATAAATTCTCATATTTATTTCTTAAATGTAAATAGTTATTACAAAGATTATGTGATAAAAGTGAGATAGATAACACAGAACCTACAAAATCGATTTGATGTGCTTTTATTTTTTTAAATGCATGTACACATCTTGTTTGTGCTTTTATTTCTGTAAATGTACAAAACAAAGGCAACTCCTGGGTACATTTCTCGCTCATATGAAAAAAAAAAAACGAGTGATGATGAAATTTTGTCATACTGTTGTAGCCCCACATCAAATTTTGGTTAAGTCCATTCCCATTCAAATGCTATAGTTTCTAACATTTTCAAGGGTGGAGTTAACCAGGTTTCATATGTTACTACAGACTTGTTTCATTGAAACAAGTTCCGATTTTATTACAATTTTAATGCATACATGCCTAGTGCCTACAGCATTATAGTAAGATTACGTAGGTGTTACCTGCGTCAAAGTTTTGTAAATAACAACCGTGCGTTTGCTATTAAATTATAAACGAATATGGATTCCTACAATTAATTCAAAAATTGTTTGATTATGGATAGTATGATATAACGTAGGGGAAACAAAGCTAAATTAATTTACCTTTTTTATCTTGCGTCTTTTTTAAATAGTGTATTCAGTCATATACACTCTAATTATTTGGCAATAATAAATGTGATTATGTTATATATTATGTGTGAACGATATATCGTTTTGTTTTTATTTTTTTATTTAAAAACAGTAATAACACCTGCCTATATTAAATTTGAATGATATCGACAAGTGTTTTATGAGACAAAGCTAGCTTTAGGTCTGATAGAAGTTGTAATAGGCGTTATGACATTTTTTTTTTGGTTCCGCGGGAAAGGACCCCGTAATCCTACTATAGTAACATCAATAAAACATTAATTTAGTTCAAAGTACTATCTATCTGCATTGTTATTCAATAATCTGTTGAGAATTAGGTATATAAAATTATTCTAAACTAAGCTATTTACATTATTTTGTATCGTCCACATTAAAATTAAACCTAAATTCTGATCCAGAAAATGCAAACTTAAATTTATTTGAATCGGTTTCACTATTGGCTAAATTTGTACAATCAACTTTATCTGTTTCAATATTTTCTTTATCTGTAACAGGATTTTCTTCGTTTTTATTAGAATCTGTACATTCGGAATTTGAATTTGATTCCTGTGGATCAGTGTTGCTATTGTTTGTATCAGATTTCTCAATATCTTTGGAATCCTGAGGAATACTAAAATTAAATCGAAAAGAACTATCTCCAGTGGATAAAAATGCTGATTTCCTCAAAAATGTAGCTTTGGGCTGAGCTGGACTGTCACAAATTTTGATTTTGCTTGCCACTGCAAAAGACAAAGTATTGAATCAATCAATTTTATAACAATTTAACATATTGAGATTTTTTAACATACAGCATATTTGTGTTGTTTTGCAATGTAATTAAATTTTATCAGATCACAATTTTCAAAATGATGAGATTTCTAATAAAATAAGTAAACCTATGTGGGTAGGTACATTATTACATTTCATATGTTTTAAAAATACAACTATTGCATAGATTGGTTTAGAATTAAACAGAGATTATTTTTTATAATTGCAGATAATAAATTAGGACTTAGAAAATGTTTATAGTCATATAATATAGAATGATCATAAGGTCAGATAACAATTTAATTACATCTAATACATACATTACATTAAGAAACACATTTGTACATTTTATGATTTTATTTTGTATTATGCTGAAAATTCATGTTTATTTTCCATCAAAGACTAAGAATACATAAACTGTCTTAAAGAAATATGATAGATTTGAACTTTTTTGTTTTATAGTTTTGTGATTGTACAGTAAACATAAAAGTTAACATAAAAGTGTGTATATGAAAATAAAATAAAAATGGAAAAAATTGAAGTCCTGATTTTAATTTTTAAAAAAAGTAGGTATACATTATGCATGTTTTCTATCTTACAAATAAAATTAAATTGTCTCCAATTAAAAAAAAATTAAAACAACTAGAATTCCATTCTTTGCTTAAATCAAGATGCTTCATGGACATAAGTTGATGAAAGAAATGAAACTTCTTTAGCAGTACATGACATTAAAATTATTACAGACAAACTTTCTTAGAAAATGTTTACTATTAAATAATTTTTATTTTGCTGGCCGACATGGCGGAGTGATCACCATACCAGTCTGACATGTAAAAGGTTCCAGAATCAATCCCTGGCCAGGCAGGTATCAATAACGAATTTTTCTGTTCTTCTATAGTCCGATTTATAATTAGGTGTCCAAAATGTAAACAAACAAATGTCAATGTCAAAATACGATAGGGGAAGTC